>JAJAGP010001353.1:0-202394 GCA_025084515.1 Ancistrus triradiatus
CCCTTTTTGAGTCTTGGTCCTCCCAAGGTTTCTTCCTAGAACTAGGGAGTTTTTCCTTGCCACTGTCGCCCTAGGCTTGCTCAATTTGGGATTGGACGTAGTTATTAGGAGATAATCTAAACTTGTAAAGTTGCTTTGAGACAATGCTCCATTGTAAAAAGCGCTATATAAATAAATCTGACTTGACTTGACTTACTCTAAATTGCCCCTAGCTGTAAGTAAGTATGAATATGTGGTATCTTGTGAAGGACTGTTGTTCCGTCCAGGATGTATTTAAGTTTTGTGTCTAGTTATACATATTATTTTTATGTATTATTATGTATTATATTATGTAATTAATTATGTAAGTTTAGTGCAAGGTACAGTGGGGCAAAAAAGTATTTAGCCAGCTACTGATTGTGCAAGCTCTCCTACTTACAAAGACGAGAGAGGTCTGTAATTTTCTTCATAGGTACACTTCAACTCTGAGAGACAAAATCAGAAAAATAAATCCAGGAAATCATATTGTAGGATTTTTAAAGAATTTAATTGTAAATTATGGTGGAAAATAAGTATTTGGTCAATAACAAAAGTTCAACTAAATACTTTGTAACATAACCTTTGTTGGCAATGACAGAGGTCAAACGTTTCCTGTAAGTTTTCACCAGGTTGGCACACACTGTAGCTGGTATTTTCGCCCATTCCTCCATGCAGATCTCCTCTACAGCAGTGATGTTTTGGGGCTGTTGCTGGCCAACAGGACTTCACAAATTTTAAATGGGATTGACGTCTGGAGACTGGCTAGGGCACTCCAGGACCATGAAATGCTTTTTACAGAGCCACTGCTTTGTTGCCTGAGCGGTGTGTTTGGGATCATTGTCATCCTGGAAGACCCAGCCATGTTCCATCTTCAATGCTCTCACTGATGGAAGGAGGTTTTGGCTTAAAATCTCACCATACATGGCCTCGTTCATTCTTCCCTTAACATGGATCAGTCGTCCTGTTAAAAAAACAGCTCCAAAGCTTGATGTTTCCACCCCCATGCTTCACAGTAGGTATGGTGTTCTTGGGATGCAACTCAGCATCCTTTTTCTTCCAGTTGAGTTTTTACCAATAAGCTCTATTTTGGTTTCATCTGACCACATGATATTCTCCCAATCCTCTTCTAGATCAGCCATATGCTCTCTGCCAAACTCGGCCTGGACATGTACTGGCTTAAGCAGGGGGACACGCCTGGCACTGCAGGATCTGAGTCCCTCTTGGCGTAGTGTGTTACTGATGGTAGCCTTTGTTACTTTGGTCCCAGCTGTCTGCAGGTCATTCATCAGGTCCCTCCGTGTAGTTCTGGGATTTTTGCTCACCGTTCTCATGATCATTTTGACCCCACGGGATGAGATGTTGTGTGGAGCCCCAGATCGAGGGAGATTATCAATGGTCTTGTATGTCTTACATTTTCTTACAATTGCTCCCACAGCTGATTTATTCACACCAACCTGCTTGCCTATTGTAGATTCACTCTTCCCAGCCTGGTGCAGGTCTACAATTGTCGAAAGTGTCCTTCGACAGCTCTTTGGTCTTGGCCATGGTTGAGTTTGGAGTCTGACTGTTTGAGGCTGTAGACATGTGTCTTTTATACAGATAACGAGGTCAAACGGGTGCCATTCATACAGGTAATGAGTGGAGGACAGAAGAGCTTCTTAAAGAAGAAGTTACAGGTCTGTGAGAGCCAGAAATCTTGCTTGTTTGTGGGTGACCAAAAACTTATTTTCCACCATGATTTACAGTTAAATTCTTCAAAAATCCTACAATGTGATTTCCTGGATTTTGTCTCTCATAGTTGAAGTGTACCTATGATGAAAATTACAGACTTCTCTCAACTTTCTAAGTAGGAGAACTTGCACAATCAGTGGCTGACTAAATACTTTTTTGCCTCACTGTACATACAACAAATATTATTGATACATGGACATAAAGTGCTAAAACTACATTTAGTTACCGGTAACTGCTAGATTTTTAGAAACAGTTTAATTAATGTAACCCTTAAAAAAAGTTTTTTGGTACACAATGTCACAGCAGCACAACAAATACTGATCAGTGCATACTGCTGACCTCATCACCTCCATTATCTCCCTTATCTCCCATAATGCTGCTCTTTATCCCTTCATCCTTCACTCAGAAATGTGTCCACCTAGGCCCGCTCACAGACTCCACAGATGTCTGATCGAATTAGATCTAACAATTTCACTTGCCATTTAGCTGTCCCCATCCACTGCAAGAGAGATAGGTGTTTGGGTGCTTTTTCTTTACTCCACTGCCTTTTCATTTTTTTTTCTGTGACTGACTGTGTCTCTCAGTTACCTCACTCTTTCTCTGGTACTCTGGTATATTATCTGTTCTTCACATGTACCTCATTATATGCCGTCATATATTGGGACATTTGGTTCCAGGAAACCGTACAATGCAACTGAAATGTCTCCTTGCCTGAGGCTGGCTGGAAATGAACTCAAGTGACTAAGAGGTATAGCACTGGTTTGCTCCCACCTCTGGTGAAATGATGTATCAGTTGCAATCAGTTTCCTGCCATCATAAGTTAAGTCCAGATGAATTTGAATGTTCCCAAGCCTCAACTGGTGCAGGGAAAAGGTGTCACAACATTAAATCACACACTTCCATTCCTATACGGAAGTACATGTATACAGTCGTATGAAAAAGTTTGGGCACCCCTGATAATTTTCATGATTTTTCTTTATAAATCATTGGTTGTCCAGCTCAGCAATTTCAGGTAAATATATCATATAGCAGATGAACACCGTGATTATTTGGAAGTGAAATGAAGTTTATAGGTTTTACAGAAAAGTGTGCAGTAATTATTCAACAAAAATTAGGAGGTGCATAAATTTGGGCACCCTTGGTCATTTGAATACCTTTAGCACTAATTATTGGAACACAAAATATGTTTTGTAAGCTCACTGACCCTTGATCTACATACACAAGTGAGTCCAACTATGATAAAGGGTTAAGGTGGCCAATTGGAAGTTTTTCTCCTCTTTGCATCTTCTCTGAAGAGTGGCAATATGGGAGCCTCAAAACAACTCTCAAATGGCCTGAAAACAAAGGTTGTTCAACATCATGGTTCAGGGAAAGGGAAAAGCTCTCTCAGAGATTTCAGCTGTCAGTTTCCACTGTGAGGAACATAGTGAGGCAATGGAAGACCACAGGCACAGTTCTAGTTAAGGAACTCCCGAAGTGGCAGACCAAGAAAAATCTCAGATAGGGCAAGGCGAAGGATGGTTTGAGAGAGAAAAGTCATGTCAAGCCACAGGACCACCTCAATACACCTACAACATATCTTGCTGAGGATGTGTTCACGTTCATCGTTCAACTTACAGCGCACTTTGCACAAGGAGAGGCTGTATGGGAGAGTAATTGCAGAAGACGACTTTTCTGCAGACACGCCACAAACAGAGTACTTGAGGTGCTACAGCACATTTGGACAATACAGCTTCATTTTGGAATAAGGTGCCTGGACTGATGAAACTAAAATGAGTTATTTGGACATAACAAGGAGCGGAAAAGGAACACAGCATCCCAAGACAAACACTTGCTACCCACAGTAAAATTTGGTGGCGGTTCCATAATGCCCGCGGGACTGTGTGGCCAGTGCAGGTACTAGGAATCTTGTTAAAATTGAGGGTCGCATGGATTCCAGTTAATATCTCCAGATTCTTAAGAACAATGTTCAAGAATCAGTGACAAAGTTGCACCGAGGCCAACGACCCCAAACCCTGCTCATAATCTACTAAGGCATTCATGCAGAGGAACCAGTACAACGTTCTGGAATGGCCATCTCAGTCCCCAGACATGAATATTACTGAAAATGTGGGCTGTCCATGCTTGGAAACCATCAAAGATGACTGAACTGGAGATGTTTCTAAAGAAGAATGGTCCAAAGCACCTTCAACCAGAATCCAGACTGGAAGCTGTAGGAAGCGTTTAGCGGCTGTTATTTCTACAAAATGAGGATCTACTAAATATTGATGTCATTTTTCTGTTGGGGTGCCAAAATTTATGCACCTGCCTAAGTTTGTTTGAATTTATAATACTGCACACTTCTGTTAAATGCTATTAAACTTATTTTCAATTTTCAAATATCACTGTGTTCATCTGCTATATGATATATTTAACTCAAGTTGCTGATCTGAACAACCAATGATTTATAAACTAAAATCATGAAAATTATCAGGGGTGCCCAAACTTTTTCATACGACTGTAATACATGTATGTATTTTTTGTCGTTTTATGCAAGAAATGTAAAATTTCCATCTGAAATTCAGTTTAATTTTACTTTTAGTGTGGTTCTGATCATTTATCAGGCAGCATATTTTCATGATGTGTAAAAAAGAAGAAGAACTGTCCCAACTTTTTCTGATTTTGGGTTCTAAACACAGTCGTGTTTAGAACCACTAATAAAACGTACAATAATTAGGCTACATCAGGAACAGGTGGGGCATGAAGATATATTAAAAGGCTGGTGAACCGTGAAAGCAAATATATAATGGGTTTTAGGACCCAATCGCAGTTAGCTCCAGATGGAAATTGTGAAGCAATAATAGAAATAAATAAAAGAAACCAAATAAACAGTAAAGTAATAAAATAAACCAACACAGATAACAGCTTCAGCAGCTGAGGATCGAACCCTGGACAGCCTCGTGGGTTGACGCTATGTAAACCCAACGCGCCACTCAGCCACTGAAGAAAGGAACCAAAATAACCACACCAAAAGCTTGCACCATAAGCGTATGGCACTCCTATGCTGAGGTATGCTGGGCGCGTACGGGCAGAGTGACAGCACCAAAGCAAAGTGTGGGAACACGCTGACTCAGCGCAGCGTTCCCAGAACAAATAGAAAGCGCTCAGAAAACAGTAGTGCGCTGATAGCGCTGAGCGTTAAACTGAAGATCACCGAACAAAAAAAAAGGAATTATAAACTTGCCGGAGGTCCCGAAAGACTTGGCGGAAACGCGAGGGCGACATGAGCCATGGTCACGAGTCCAGAGCCGCAGAGAGAGGAGAAGCATGTAGCATGCTGCAAGAGATGCCTCAGGGTTTAGTTAACAACCCCAAGGCTGTGCGAGGGGAAGCACGGTTCTCCGGACAGTGGAGTGTGAGATGGACGCACACGTGCTAGGCGATTCACGGTCCTCCACGACGCGCCTACACCACGCGCTGAAGTGCAAGGCTAACCTTGACGGAGCATGAAACAGACGTGCGGAGACAAAGGATGAGACTGAAAGCTGTGCAGCGTCCCTTGTGGATGCGATAATAGTGAAAGGGGGGTAATACCCCGATCGCGGAGAGGAAGGGGCAACAGTAGCCACGACGCTGCTAAGGAAGAGGAGCGAGGGGGGAGTTCCGCCCGGGAACCGGTGACCAGAAGAGTTTGACCCTGTCCTGACCAGTTAAAGCCCTGGCTTACCTCGAGCCTTGCGACTCTACGTAGCTAGCCCTCTCCCAAGAGCGAGCTTGACCACTCTCCTTGCCTGGCTGCAGTCACCGAACTCGGGAGGTAAGTAACGCGGATACTATAAACACGGTTATTTAGTTAACATCAAAGACATCGAGAAAGCCGACAAACAAATACAAACAATATAGAGCATGAAAGTTCGTGATGGTATGATCCATGACTGGACTCAGGGACGTTCTTAAATATATGAGCCAGCAGGTGTTATGAATTTGGCAATTAATGCCACGTAAACTGGCGTCTGTGTGCCACAGAAAGCCGCGTGAGCATCAGGACGATACATGAGCCGACGCTGCAATCTGGCGTACACAAAGATGGGGACAACGCGGCTCCTAATGTATAGGGGTTAAACCTTATTAGTTGTTGTGATATTTGTGATATTTTTCCCCTTACATTGCAACAGCTATCCTTAAAACATTTGCACAGTTCATCAGCACTGGTCTCTGTACACGGGAAGAAAAATAAATAACATGGACCACCAACATCCAACAAATGAGAACATTTCTACTTATCAATCATGTTTCCTGATTAGGTAGAATTCCTAATCTTAATGTTGTGCATTCAAATCCTGGTTCTGCCAAAGCTGACACTGTTAGGTGCTAGACCAAGGAGCTTAAATGCTGTGGCTCTAAATGTATATTGAGCATGCTTGCATGTGGTTTGGGGAAGTGGTTTAGGAGGTAGGGACTGTGTTGTGTATTTAAATAGCTGGCTTCAGCAAAAGTCTCTCAAAATTGTTTCTTTAATGAAAAACTTTTCAAATATTTTATATACTAGAGCTTGTATCTATGGTACAGATAAGATGTTCAGATCAATTTCAGCAAGCTTCAGTTCCATAGATATAGATGACCTATTTTGATAGATTGATTTTTGCAATAATTTTAACGTTTAAGATTATTGGTTTGCTCACTGGTCCAGATATGTCTCTTCTCAGGTCTCAGCTTCCAGGCAGAAATATTATTAGATCTAATTACTGATCTGACCTAGAACTTAACTCTAACACGCACTGGCGCAAACCAGTTCCATGAATACACTCTGCACTTAACAATTTTTCAATCTTTTATACATTCACATTTGTTATATGAATACAGATTAACTTTAAAGCACTCTCAGTATTCATCGTGGCCTAAAGCTCCTTCCTTCATTTCAAGTTTTAATCTTCTGAACAATGGGAATCTTTTGAAAAGTGTTTATTCATTTAAATGCAATATTCTAAACACAGGGTGACCCTGAGTTTGGTAGATAGGAGAATAATAGAGAATGCTGATCAAGCAGTAGTCGTTTTAAAAGCAGAATGGAGAGTCATTGTAAATGGCAGACAGTGAGATGACATTGTGTTTCCTGGTTTATTAAAGCTTGTGAATGTGCACATGTGCAAAAGATTAGTGAAGTTCTGCCAAGTGTACATGTATATGTGCTTCCCCTGAGTGCGTATGTGTTTATGTATGCCTGTGTGTAATTTTGAGCAGGTTATCACCCTCCAGTGTTGCAGTGTTGTCCTGTGTTGCAAACAATGTTTCTCACCCACACTACTCTGTGGAGTTGCTCTGGGTTAATGAGCTTGCTAGGTCAGCACTCTTACACATACAGCTAAGGCCACTCTAAAGCCATCCGAATAAATATGACATTGTTCATTATCTGTGGCTGCTGTGTAGTATCCATGAGTGACCAGTAGCAGTGTCAAAACCAGTGTTCTTATAAGTTCATGAACAGTTGATTTTAGGACACACATACAGTGGGGCAAAAAGTATTTAGTCAGCCACTGATTGTGCAAGTTCTCCTACTTAGACAGATGATGAGAGAGGTCTGTAATTTTCATCATAGGTACACTTCAACTACGAGAGACAAAATGAGAAAAAAGTAATTCCAGGAAATCACATTGTAGGATTTTTAAAGAATTTAATTGTAAATCATGGTGGAAAATAAGTATTTGGTCACCCAGAAAGAAGCAAGATTTCTGGCTCTCACAGACCTGTAACTTCTTCTTTAGGAAACTCTTCTGTCCTCCACTCGTTACCTGTATTAATGGCACCTGTTTGTCCTCGTTATCTGTATAAAAGACACCTGTCCACAGCCTCAAACAGTCAGACTCCAAACTCAACCATGGCCAAGACCAAAGAGCTGTCGAACGACACCAGAAAGAAAATTGTAGACATGCACCCGGCTGGGAGGAGTGAATCTACAATAGGCAAGCAGGTTGGTGTGAATAAATCAACTGTGGGAGCAATTGTAAGACATACAAGACCTTTGATAATCTCCCTCGATCTGGGGCTCCATCCTGTGGGGTCAAAATGATCATGAGAACGGTGAGCAAAAATCCCAGAACTACACACAGGGACCTGCTGAATGAACCTGCAGGGAGCTGGGATCAAAGTAACAAAGGCTACCATCAGTAACACACTACGCCGAGAGGGACTTAGATCCTGCAGTGCCAGGCGTGCCCCCCTGCTTAAGCCAGTACATGTCCAGGCCCATCTGAAGTTTGCCAGAGAGCATATGGATGATCCAGAAGAGGATTGGGAGAATATCATGTGGTTAGATGAAACCAAAATAGAACTTTTTGGTAAAAACTCATTCGAATTCTGAGTTGCGCCATACCTATTGTTAAGCATGGGTATGGAAATCTCATGCTTTGGGGCTGTGTTTTTGCAAAGGGGACAGGACGACTGATCCGTGTTAAGGGAAGAATGAACGGGGTCATGTATCGTGAGATTTTAAGCTCACCATCGTGCTTTCCATCTTTCCATCAGTGAGAGCATTGAAGATGGAACGTGGCTGGGTCTTCCAGCATGACAATGATCCAAAACACACCGCTCGGGCAACGAAGGAGTGGCTCCGTAAAAAGCATTTCAAGGCCCTGGAGTGGCCTAGCCAGTCTCCAGACCTCAGCCCCATAGAACATTTGTGGAGGGAGTTGAAAGTCCGTGTTGCCCCAAAACATCACTGCTCTAGAGGAGATCTGCATGGAGGAATGGGCCAAAATATCAGCTACAGTGTGTGCAAACCTGGTGGAGACTTACAGGAAACGTTTGACCTCTGTCATTGCCAACAAAGGTTATCTTACAAAGTATTGAGTTGAACCAAATTTATTGACCAAATACTTATTTTCCACCATAATTTACAATGAAATTATTTAAAAATCCTACAGTGTGATTTCCTGGATTTTTTTTCTCATTTTGTCTCTCGTAGTTGAAGTGCACCTATGATGAAACAAACCTCTCTGATGTTTGTAAGTAGGAGAACTTGCACAATCAGTAGCTGACTAAATACTTTTTTGCCCCACTGTATGTAGTCCCTGTTCCGAAATTGGACAATAAGTCCTGGCTCACTGTTGGAATTTCAATTCATTGCAAATATATCTGATGGATTTAAGGTTATTGCTTTGTGCAAATCAGCTAAGATCTCCATCTGAGCTGACAAACCATTTTTATGTACTGGTTTAGGGGGCAGGGTATAAAGTAGATGAACTAACTTGATTGGGAGGCAGACGCTGTCATATTCAGAGTCACGGAGGTGTTCACTACAACTTATTCTATAGATAAAACTTGTTTGCCCAGCATCTCCCACAGATGGGGAATTTGGAGGCCAAATGAACACCTGAGCTACACACTTTTGTGATGTTCCTCAAACCATTCCTGGTCATTTTTTGCAGTGTGGCAGGGTGATAATCCAACTGAAAACAGCTACTGCCATTTGGGAACACAGATGCTATGAAGAGATGTACCTGAGGTTTATGTTTGTTTTTTATTTAATGTCGTACCAGCATCAATTTCTATTCACAACAGGAGCAAGGTTATATTGATACTAGTCAGACATTCACACTGGGCTGATTTAGAGCAACCCACTAACGCATGTCTTTGGAATGTGGGAGGAAACCAGAGTACCCAAAGTAAACACACACAGATACGGGGATGCACGAGGGGCTGAGGTCAGGATCAAACCAAGGATCTCTGGAGGTGTAAGACAACCACACTAACCACCTGTGTCACTCGGCCACCCAGGTTTACTTGTTCTGCAGCAATATTTAGATAGGTGGTATGTGTCAAAGTAACATCCAGATAAATGCCAGGGGTTTCCCAGCAGAATACTGCTCAGAGCATCACACTGTCAATGTTAATCACATCACCTGTCAGGGGTTTTACTTTTATCTCTGATTAGTCAAGTGTGCATGACTGACACAGTGTAAAAATACTATAATTTGTACTAATTTTACATTTAATTAATTATGCAGAATTGAAAGTAGTCAGAGATCACTTATGTGCAATAAGCATGCTCAATGTGAGTAAGATTTGGCTACAAGTTTTTTCTTTGTTTCAGAGAGTGACTTTCACAGCATGCCTTGGTCACCCCTTTCTCTTGGAAATGCTCATCATATTGTCCAAAGATTTGAAAATCTGTTTCTAAAGGAATATACATCAGGCTTAATTTCTGATTGCCATTCAGGGCTAACACTGGTTGTCTTCCAGATCTATGTCCTGAACTCACTTTTTGACTCATGCAATTTCCATCATGGATTTCAGTCTCCATGGTTACCATGGGATTTAGGATCATAGGATGTCCCAGAATGTTTTCACTACACAGGACTACTTACATTGGGCTATTATTAGGAAAAAAAAGCATTCGGGCTAGTAACACCAGAGTTCAGAATATGTGCAAAGGAACGGACTGGTTATAGACTGAGGAAATAGTGCACATTAGTTGCATCTGTTATACTGTGAGGAATGGTTTTGTGAGATTTGCTTTGCTCTGTTGTATTTCTCTTTGTTGTGATTTGTCTGGCTTTAAAATGCTGGTGACTATTTCATGGAATGTTCAAGCCATGGCTGTGTTTGCAAGCTTTAAATTTGCTGTTGGCAACTAGACTGGCGAGGAGCGCCAAAAAGAGTGTCTCAGCGTTCAATATTCTTAGAGCTGGTATTGACAAACCCTGTTAAAGCGTGATTAAGAGTTAAATTAAAATTTGAAAGTTTGTTAACAACCATATTTTTTTTAAGTTACTATTGATAACAACATTGTATAAACCTTTAACATAAATAATTCAGTAATTGTTTTTTAAATACTGTAATTATTTTATTTTATTTATTTATTTATTTTAAAAATGCAAAGTTTACAGAAGTTTCTGACAAATTTGTTCGATGTTATAGATGGTATATATGTTTACTATAATTATACAGTTTAATTAATATTTATATTGGGTTTCCAGTTACTGTTTATGTGGGGCATACCATGTTATTCCCATATATATGTGGTTTTCCTATGGATGCTGATTTCTTCTTATCTCTCAAAAACATGCCAATTGGTGGAGTGGCTACCTAAATTGTCATTAGCAGTGATTGAGTGATTGAAATACTGTAATGGCTGTTACTGTAACAGGTGATGTCTTATGATGGTGATGCTGACCCTGAGCCACTATGCAACCCTGATCAGAAATGATTTTGCCATCTACTGTCTATATGCATGAACATAAATAAATATGCTCACGTGTCTGTCTCATACATTTTCCAAGCCTACGATATAATTCAATTTGCATACGTGTCTTCCTTTTCCAGTTCCCTCCAAATCCCAACATAGAAATCATATGTGGATGTTATGTGATCGGGCATTGGCTAGTACACTTCATACATAATGCATTAAGTGTCTGATGAGTGATGAGCTGTGCTGACAAGAGTGTTGGGTCCCTGGGGCGGCTGTCTGTAAGAAAGACAGATGATGTTTGTGTGTGTACAGTATTGCGGAGTGTTGTTTTGTTAGGGATGTAGCGCAGTCCTTTGCTGTCCATCACAGCTGCTGCTACAGAAACACCAAATTTAGCCACACAGAGATGACTGTACACAAAGGCTCCCACAAATACACATATGGGTTGGTTATCTCATTCTCTGTGGAAATCAATCCTGAATCCTCCTACAGGGACTAAAGAGGCCCAGCTCACAGCCGCAGGCTAGAACATTCCCCGACCCACTCAGATTCTATATAACATCCATCTGGAAAATAATAAAAGGGCTTACTATATGATCATGCACAATGCTGCCAGCAGCACACTCTGGAACTCGTGAATATATAGAACATTTAAAAATATTGCACTCTAATCTTTCTTTGATGTGAAACACTAGATATAGTGTTTAAAAGAACGTAACTTGTATGCAGTTTCATGTTATTTCATGTATTCAGCAGCAGACACATTGACAGATGTAAAACAGAAATTCCTTCCCCATTGCTGCAGAATTTGATGTTCAAGGAATTCCACCAATCCCCTGCTAGAGCCAGTTGCACTTGGTCAGAACTACATATAATGCAGTCCTTCAGCTGTAAAGTCTTCTGACTTGTTGTAAAGAAACAACTACCAGGCACTGAATTTGGACCAGCAGAATTTAATATCAGGTTTTAGATACAAATGCCCTGCTGTCTTACTTATATAGTACTTACTATCTCAAAACAATAGTCTCAGTGCAGTCTTCAGATGAATGGCATCACTTTTTGTCCATCTGCATGCATAGGTCCAGTGCTGACCAACACAAGTTAACTAGTATGCTTGAGGCATATTATATATGTTCTGGTGACCCCAGAACATTTTTGTGACACAGCATGGTATTCAGTTTATTTGTTACCAAGCTCCTCCTACTGTGAGCTAGCTCAGGAACTAGCCATTTCCTCTGAGACATTATAACAGACATCCTAGTAAGTATATCCTCCCATCCATTTTCTTTTTTATACACTATATGGTGTATCTGCATATTAAACTCATCACCTTTCCCATTGTTATGGAATGGTGCTGGTATCAGTTGTTATGCAAATGTGCTGTATATAAGATTGGGGAAGTTTTCCAACTACAGTGGTGCTTGAAAGTTTGTGAACCCTTTAGAATTTTCTATATTTCTGCATAAATATGACCTAAAACATCATCAGATTTTCACCCAAGTCCTAAAGGTCAATAAAGAGAACCCAGTTAAACAAATGAGACAAAAAATATTATACTTAGTCATTTATTTATTGAGGAAAATGATCCAATATTACATATTAGTGAGTGGCAAAAGTATGTGACCCTTTGCAGCATTAACTGCAACTAAACGTTTCCTGTAACTGTTGATCAGTCCTGCACACCGGCTTGGAGGAATTTTAGCCCATTCCTCCGTACAGAACAGATTCAGCTCTGGGATGTTGGTGGGTTTCCTCACATTAGCTGCTCGCTTCTGGTCCTTCCACAACATTTCAATTGGATTAAGGTCAGGACTTTGGCTTGGCCATTCCAAAACATGAACTTTATTCTTCTTTAACCATTCTTTGGTTAGAACGACTTGTGTGCTTAGAGTCGTTGTCTTGCTGCATGACCCACCTTCTCTTGAGATTCAGTTCATGGACAGATGTCCTGACATTTTCCTTTAGAATTCTCTGATAGAATTCAGAATTCATTGTTCCATCAATGATGGCAAGTCGTCCTGGCCCAGATGATGCAGCAAAACAGGCCAAAACCATGATACTAGCACTTACCATGTTTCACAGATGGGATAAGGTTCTTATGCTGGAATGCAGTGTGTTTTCCTTTCTCCAAACATAACGCTTTCTCTTTAAACCTAAAAAGTTCTATTTTTGTCTCATCCGTCCACAAAACATTCTTTTCCAATAGCCTTCTGGCTTGTCCACGTGATCTTTAGCAAACTGCAGACGAGCAGCAATGTTCTTTTTTAGAGAGCAGTGGCTTTTCTCCTTGCAACCCTGCCATGCACACCATTGTTGTTCAGTGTTCTTCTGATGGTGGACTCATGAACATTAACATTAGCCAGTGTGAGAGAGGTCTTCAGTTGCTTGAAGTTTACCTGGAGACCTCGCCAACTATGATCTTTGTTGGTCGAGGACCACTCTTGGGGAGGGTAACATGGTCTTGAATCTCCTCCATTTGTACACAATCTGTCTGACTGTGGATTGGTGGAAACCTCTTTTGAGATGGTTTTTGTAACCTTTTCCAGCCTGATGAGCATCAAAACAACTCATTTTCTGAGGTCCTCAGAATCTTCTTTGTTCATACCATGATACACTTCCACAAACATGTGTTGTGAAGAGCAGACTTTGATAGATCCCTGTTCTTTAATCAAAAACAGGGTGCCCACTCACACCTGATTGTCATCCCATTGACTGAAAAAACACCTGACTCTAATTTCACAACTTCAAATTAACTGCTAATCCCTAGAGGTTCACTTATCATTTTCCTCAATAAATAAATGACGAAGTATAATATTTTTGTCTCATTTGTTTAACTGGGTTCTCTTTATTTACTTTTAGGACTTGAGTGAAAATCTGATGATGTTTTAGGTCATAGTTATGCAGAAATATAGAAAATAGTCACTGAGATGAGTGAAGTTCAGTAAACTAGCTGTTAAAATTAACCTCTTGAGACTGCCTTACCTTCCTCGGAGCTCTGATTTTTTAATGTATATAAACTGACCACCGTCTTTGAACAGGAGGTATTTTTGTTTTTGTAAAATGCTCAAGAGTGTCTAGAAATTAGGACTGAGTTAAGGTGAATGAAGTATGAGGTGTAGTAAACCCAAAACGTCATGTCTTCATGTGAGGACGCGAGGTCTCAGGAGGTTAATTCGCAGAATATGTTTACGTTTTAATGTTTAATGTGTGTGTTTTATATATACATTTTTTATGAACTGCTTTATCCTGGTTAGGGTCTCATATTTTTGAAGTTAAGAATTACTTTTAAAAAATGTTGGTCCAGCTTTCTTACTTATGTGGTGCCAGAAGTTATACTGTTTATCATGAAGAAAACAACTGCTTTTATTTCACTACTCTTTGCTAATTTTTAGAGACGTACATAGTAGATGCCACCATATATTTAACAGACTCTATCCTGGCCCTAATTAGTGCTTGCTGTGGTGATATATTTAGACAAAATGCATACGGTACACGACACATCACAGACATTTACCAGCCCTGATAACTGCTTTATGCTGTTCTATGCATGGTGACTTGGAGACACCTCCCACACTTATCGGCTCATCCCCCTGATACACACACACACACACACACACACACACACACATCATTATGGTAGCACAAGTTATGGTATAACTAATAACAGATCAATTGAGCCCATCAAACATAGACATGAGCGCTACTAAACATTAACGTCACTAGACACATTATTCATACATAACATATAGAGCACATGCACGTACAATAATTCCCAGTTTCTGCGTGACCATCAAACCGCATTGCGTGCTATGCCATACGACCTAAGCCATACCTACCATTGGGGTTCACGGACATTAAACTATTTTACTCAGTCTGGCAAATACAAACTAAATATCCTGTCTTAGGAATTAATTTCTTAAAAGTTATTAGATCCCCATATCATCTCTAGTTCTTTAATTTCTTTCTCTAGTTTTTTTAATAACCTTTTTACAGTTTGGTATTTGCAGTTCCCAGAGTCAAATGCTAGGGTTTACAACTTTATGACTTAATGGCCTCAGTTGATGAATATACTATTTTATCCCTGTGTACTACCTGGTGAACAGGACCGTACTTCTTCACAGTTTTGGCTGCTAAAAATATGTTATGGAATTTGTAGTAACGTTCCAGTGACCTCACATTATCACACAGCAATCCTTTTCTTAATACACTTCACAGATGCCTTAAAACATGTAAACTATCAGAACACATATAAAGTGCAAATATGTCAATCATTTTTTTTTTTTACTTAACCGTTACAAATTTCATTCCCTTCAACTGTTATGGGTAATAATCTGCAATTTTGTACTGACATGGAGTTGGATCCAGAGCAAAGGCACAGTTCGAGCTCAGTGCAGATTAATGTCAGCTTGGACACCTTATATAAACATGGGGATTCTCTGCCAAACTTTCTGGGTCTTTGTAGAGAGTTGGCATCTAGCATAACACGAGGACACTGTTTAGAATGATGTGTGTGTCAGAAATGTCCCGATTTTTGTATAGCGCATCACTTTAGTTTAATGTGAAAGCATTGATCATGATGATGTGTGCATCTGTGAGAAACATCCCGATCGTTGGAAACATAATTAATCATCTTAAAGGTGTCAAAGCCAAAGAACAGTGGGAGAATGATGAATGTGTACAGGTTACTGGTGGCCATTCTAATAAGCTTAAAGTCTGAAGTGGTTTCTGGGCACCCAGACTTCAGAAGTTGTATGGGTCCCTGGAAACCAAGGCCAGCATATGTAAATGTATCATTAATGTGTATTTGCTTTCATAAGTAGAAATCATGATAGGACTGTAGTACTCAGGACCTGACTCAAGACGGATTTTTGATGTCTCAGAAAAACCGTTGTCTTGAACTTGTAAATTTGTCTCTTGAGTTCCAGGTTTGGTCTTGTTCAAGACATTTTTTGTCTTTTATATTTTTTTCATTATTCAGAAAAGACAACAGTGTTGTTTGACTTTATGATTGATCAGTTTTTGATTGAGTCTCATACCATGTACGTGTCACACGGTATATAACAAGAGTGTGATTTGCGACACAGCCAAGATATTAGCTTTATTTCCAAACTGTATGATAGTAGATAAGGCAAGCAGATTTTAGTTTGCTTTAAAACAATAAAACAGAAAGCGATGTGCAGAGCAGTGTTTATGTATCCAACATGTATGGATAATGCAGCATTATTGTCATCAGGGGACTGTGAGTTTAACTGACTCATGTTCTTCTGATGGTGGACTCATGAGCATTAACAGTAGCAAATGTGAGAGAGGCTTTTAGTTGTGAAGAACTTGCCCTTGGTTCCTTTGTGATCTCGCTAACTATTACATGCCTTGCTTTTAGAGTGATCTTTGTTGGTTGACTACTGCTGGGGAGAGAGTCACTGGTCTTGAATTTTCTCCATTTGTACACAATCTGTCTGATTATGTTTTTTAGAATCCAAAATCTTGATGGTTTTTTAAATTTTTGCAGGCCAATGAGGATCAACAGTTCTTTCTCTGAGGTACTCAAATAGCACCTTTTTTTCATGCAATGATACACTTCCACAAACGTGGTTGAGAAACTCATTGTGAAGACATTGATAGATCACTATTCTTTAAATACAACAGGGTTCCGAGCACTGTGTTGTCATTCCATTGACTAAAAACTCTAATTTCCTTTTCAAGCTTACTGCTAATCCTAATGGCACACATACTTTTGCCACTCACAAATAGGAAGTATTGAATCATTTCCTCAATACATAAATAACCAATGATATATTTATTTCATTTGTTTTCTTTATATAAGCTTACTTTTTTAGACTTGTGTGAAAATTTGATGTGGTCATATTGTGCAGAAACCTAGAACATTTGAAACTTTCAAGCCCCACTTTAAAGTGCTTAAGCACTCGATTAGACAAGTGGTTCTAAACAGAGTTTATCTCAAGAATGTCATTTAATAGTGCAGTAACAGGTTTCTCATTCTGGATGAGATTTCACTCTCAAAAACAAAACACTGTCTTTATGAGCTTTGTTACAGATCAGTAATGTTCTTTTCTTGTACTAAGACAATACTGGTAATGCTATTGTTGTTATTATTATTATTTTTGTAATTGATATTGTATCACTAGCTGCCTCCTGGGCTTTGATAAAGTGGGCGTGGTGTTACTGCACTGCTCCAAGCATGAATTACAGTTCCAGTAAGCCACATTATTTTTCATTATTGACCGGTTCTTTGAGTGACGTCATTTTCACATGTATAGTTATCACCTTCTTAATCTGTTAGTAATTGATTTACAAACAGGGGAAATTGTACTTGGGACAATTCTTATGTGTAACATGTGATCAACCACATAGGAGAATGCTAGTCTGATTTCCCGAGGTCCCTCAGTTCAGCCTAGGCACTGTTTAGACCACTTTTAAGAACTGTTCCTCATGAAAGGCTTTATCATCATTGTTTTATCTGGAGTGGCTTCGCTTTTGCCTATACCATAACATGTATGATAATTTAATAGCTGTGCAGTAACAAAAACAAACCTGGGCAACACAGTGGCACAGTAGTTAACAATGTTGCCTCACAGTTCCAGAGACTTGGGTTCACATCCTGGCTGTGTTGAGCATTATTTTCCGGTGTCTGTGTGGGTTGCCTCTGAGTACGCTGGTGTCCTCCAACATTCTAAAGGTGTGTAATATCTATTACTGTCCCAGTGTGTGAGGGAGTGAATGAGTGGGTGTTCATGTGTGCTTGTGTACCCTGTCATGGACTGGTGCTCTGTCCAGGCCTGGTTTCCGTCTTGCTCTCTGAGCTGCTGGTTAAGCCCTGGCCCCCCACGACCCACAATGGGATTAATTTAGTATGGAAAGTGAATGAGTTTGAGTGATCTCTTAAAACTAGACCACCATCCCACTTCAAACTGAACACTGTGAAAAATCAAATGACAAATTCTAACTCTACTAATGTAGCAGCAGAACATCCCAGGATACACATACTCACTACCAGACGTTACAGATCCCAGTTGACCTAATGTGGGTTTTTGGAATGTGGGAGGAAACCAGAGAGCCTTGAGGAAACCAACACAGACACTGGGAGAACATGAAAACTCCAAAGGTCAATGTTGAGACTGGGACTCTGAACCTGTAAGGCAACAGCGTAAGCCACTGCTCCACCGTACCACCCCAAACATACTCAAGTAATTTTTACAGTTGTCATCTGCTTATAACGCATTACTTGACCATCCCATTGTTTGCTGCTTCAGGGCCTTAGTATTATCACTATTGCTTGCTGTTAATATACACTGCAACAACGCTAATCAATGAATATTATACAAACTATAAAACCATTATACAAACTGGATTGGGACATCCCTAACTACTAAAATAAATTGATATTAACATGGATTTGGTGTTTAGAGTGTTTTGTAAGCTAACCTTATGTTAAATATAGCTGATCAGATATTATTTAAAAATATGTTTACCTCTAGAGTTTTTATTATAAAAAAGCAAAAAAGCTGTACTTCAGCTATATTCCTCTGTTACATACAGTTGCATCATGCTCACTGGAAATAAACATGTGACATTTATACAGTCAAACCCAGTAACCAAACAGAGATGGCGTGAAAGAGAGAGAGAGAGAGAGAGAGAGTGAGAGAGCAAGCAAGCATGAAAGACTCCTGAGCCACAATATCAAGCTACATCACTAAAACGTATGAAGATGCCAGAATGATGTATGGATTTTCTTTTAACAATGAATGATTATGTTGCTCCCATTATCCCAGTGTTAATTTTGACAGCATATTTTGATTTAGTTTTAGTCATAGTCTTTTGACTAAAGTGTAATTTCGTTTTAGTCATAATTTCGTCATCTCAATTGTTTTTAGTTTTAGTCTCATTTTAGTTGACTTATTATAATAAGATTATAGTCGACTAACTCTACACTAGATTCAGTTGACTAAAATGTAACATGTAAAGGTTGCAATACATAAATGCTTTTTTAACATTTCCCTTTAATTATTTAAATCATTATATGCACTTACACGAAAAGAACCAGCTACATGCGTGCATTGAAAACAAGAGTACACATTAAAGCGGTTATAACTCAATTTCCACCAATCTGCTTTAAACTTGGTGCGGACACTCATGAGATATTGTAGAATAGAATAAATGTTATATAATGAGCTTTACTAAACAAACCAGCCACTAGATTGCTCAGGCAGGGTATTTCTAGTGCCGGACCCAAGCCCGGATAAATGGTGAGGGTTGCATCAGGAAGGGCATCCGGTGTAAAACATGTGTCAAATGAAGTATGCAAGTTCATAATAATTTCACCATACCGAATCGGTCGCGGCCCGGGTTAACAACGACCGCCACTGGTACTGGTAGCAAACAGGGTACCAGCGGAAATTGGACTACTTCTTGCCGAAGATGAAGAGGAGGGAAGCGTATGAGGAGACAGAGAGAAATCAGGAGGGGCCAGAATATAGCACTGAGGGTAGCAACCCTAAATGTAGGGACGATGACAGGGAAAGGTAGAGAGCTGGCTGATATGATGCAGAGGAGAAAGGTCGATGTTTTGTGTGTGCAGGAGACAAAGTGGAAGGGTAGCAAGGCTCGATGCATTGGTGCAGGGTTTAAACTGTTCTCCATGGTGTAGATAAGAAGAGAAAAATGGAGTTGGTGTGGTCCTGAAGGAGAAACTGTGCAAAGAATGTCGTTGAGGTGAAAAGGGTGTCAGATAGGATAATATGTCTGAAGCTGGAATTTGAGGGTGTAATGGTGAATGTGTTTTTAGTGGCTATGCCACCACAGGTTGGCTTGTGAAATTAGAGGAGAAAGAGAGAGATTCTGGGGGGAGTTAGATGAAGTGGTTGAGAGCATTCCCAGGGAGGAGAAAAAGAGACTGGGTGATTGGTGCAGATTTCAATGGTATGTTGGTGAAGGTAATAAAGAAAGATGAGGAAGTTGATGGGCAGGTTTGGTGTTAAGGATAGGAACCTAGAAGGACAGACAGGGTGGTTGGTGGATTTTGCAAAGAGGATGGAAATGGCTGTGGTTAATACATATTTCCAAAAGAAGGAGGAGCATAGGGTGACTTATAAGAGTGGAGGGAGGAGTACACAGGTAGACTACATCCTATGTAGAAGAGGTTCCTTAAAAGAGATTGGTGATTGTAAGGTAGTGGCAGGGGGAGAGTGTAGCTAGGCAGCATCGGATGGTGGTGTGCAGGATGGCTCTGTATGGTGGTTAGGAAGAGGAAGAGGACAAAGGCAGAGCAGAGGACCAAATGGTGGAAGTTTTGAGAAAGGAAGAATGTTGTAAGGAGTTCAGAGAGGAGCTGAAGAATTCTTTTGGTGATAGGAAAGAGCTCACAGATGACTGGATAGTAGCAGCAACAGTAATTAGACAGACAGGTAGAAAGGTACTGGGTGTGTCTTCTGGACAGGCAAAGGATGAAAAGGAAACCTGGTGGTGGAATGAGGAAGTGCAGGACTAATGAGAGTAGGCATGAGTACAAGGGAGATGCGGCAAAGGCAAAGAGGGAGGTAGCAAGGCCAAGCAGAAGGCCTACGATGAGTTATATGAAAGGTTAGACAGTAGGGAAGGAGAGAAGGAGTTGTATCTGCTGGCGAGACAGAGAGATAGAGCTGGAAAGGATGTGCAGCATGTCAGGGTGATCAAGGATAGAAATGGAAATGTACTGTCAGGGTGAGGAGAGGGTGAGGGGAAAGATGGAAGGAGTATTTTGAGGAGTTGATGAATGTAGAAAATGAAAGGGAAAGAAGGCTGGATGGTGTAGAAAATTCTGGAACAGGATGTAGCAACGATTAGCGAGGAAGAAGTGAGGAAAGCTTTGAAAAGGATGAAGAACAGAAAGGCAGTGGGACCTGATGGACATACCGGTTTGAGGTATGGAAAAGTCTAGGAGAGCTGGGAGTGGTGTTTTGACTAGATTATTCAATGGAATTCTGGTGAATGAGAGTATGCCGGAGGAATGGAGGAAAAGTTTACTTGTACCGATTTTTAAGCAGAAGGGTGATGTACAGAGTTTGGTGGCTCTTACAGGGGCATAAAGTTGATGAGCCACACAATGAAGATTTTGGAGAGAGTTGTGGAAGCTAGGCTCAGACAGGGAGGTGACAGTGTGTGTGAACAACAGTATGGTTTCATGCCAAGGAAGAGCACCATGATGCGATTTTTGCTTTGAGACTGCTGATGGAGAAGTATAGAGATGGCCAGAAAGAGCTGACAACACTGCATCTTTGTGGATTTGGAGAAAGCTTGTGACAGGGTGCCAAGGGAGGACACTGTGGTGGTGTATGAGGAAGTCTCGAGTGGCTGAAAAGTAAGTTAGATTAGTGCAGGACATGTATGAGAACAGCGTGACAGCGATGAGATGTGCTGTAGGGAGTGACAGATAGCTTCAAGGTAGTAGAGGTGGGACTGCATCAAGGATCGGCCCTGAGTCCCCTTCTTATTTGCTCTGGTGATGGACAGACTAACAGATGAGGTCAGACAGGGAATCGCCGTGGACTATGATGTTTGCAGACGACATTGTGATCTGTAGTGAGAACAGGGAACAGGTAGAAGAGAAACTTGGAGAGGTGGAGGTATAATCTGGAAAGGAGAGGAATGAAAGTCAACTGTAGTAAGACAGAATACATGTGTGTAAATGAAAGGGAGGCAGGTGGAACAGTCAGGGCTACAGGGATCAGTGGTCACAAAGGTCCAGGAGTTCAGGTACTTGGGGATCAACTGTCCCAGGAAATGGGGAGTGTGGAAAGGAAGGGGTAAAGAAGAGAGTACAGGCAGGATGGAGTGGGTGGAGAAGAGTGTCAGGAGTGCTGTGTGACAAAAGGGTCGCAGCAAAAGTGAAAGGAAAGATTTATAAGAGAGTAGTGAGACCAGCCTTGTTGTATGGGTTAGAGACAGTGGCACTGACAAAGAGACAGGAAGCAGAGCTGGAGGTGGCAGAACTTAAGATGTTGAGGTTCTCTTTAGGAGTATCTAGGGTGGACAGGACTAAGAATGAGATCATCAGAGGGACAGCACAGGTTGGAAAATTGGGAGACAAAATTCGAGAGGGAAGACTGAGATGGTTTGGACATGTGCAGAGGAGGGATAGTCTATATATTGGTAGGAGGATGTTGGAGATGGAGCTGCCAGGCAAGAGACGGAGAGGAAGACCAAAGAGGAGTTATATGGTTCTAGTAAATGATGATATGCAGGGAGTTGGGGTGAGAGTAGAGGACGTGGAGGATAGGGTGAGGTGGAAACTGTGGTGACCCCTGATAAAGGGAGAAGCCGAAAGAAGAAGAAGAAGAATAATGAGCTTTACTAAACGAAGGTTAGAAGATCAGATATATGTGCATGCTCTATATGCATTTATTCATAATTACATTATAAAACAGAGTTATGTTATCCGAATACTACTTAAAGATAGTATGCACACTTTTTAGGCAAAGTAAAATATTTCCACGTCACAAACTGGAGACATATTTTAATCCCTACTTTATTTGCTGAAATATTGGCTTGAACATAATCAATTTTGAGTGCTTTTGCAACGTACTACCGTAATACTGCTAAAATAGGAGCTCACTTCGTTTAAGTGCGGATAACTTCACCGAGGTTTCAGGATGCTTGTTGTGTTTTACCAGAGGGAATCGCCCCACACGGTTTACAAAGAGTCTTGTTTTCATTGACATCAAATAAGAAATGTGCCCATATATCGACTCTCCTCTTTCTCCCAACTGCTGACACTAGAATGGCTAAACGTCCGAATTTTTTTGCGAGAGAACTTGTGCTCTCAGTCCCCCACTCCCCTGCTGTGAGCACATTAGTGTGCATTATTACGCTAATGAGCGTAAAATATAAAATATATCCACATCGCATCTACACATGAACACCCCTCACCTCCTCAGCCCAAACTCTAGAGACAGGCGTGCTATTTTGTAAATAGATTCATGTTTGACGTTGAGATATTCAGAATTCTTTTTTTTTCCTCACCATTTATACGACAGAGAATACAGATGCGGTTTCATTTTGAAATGACGGAATAAGTGTTACGATTCGCCATGTTTAAAAGAATGACGAATCGTTAAAACGTACAATATAAGGGTTTGGGACCCAATCGCAGTTAGCTTCAGGTGGAAAAAGTAAACTGAAATGAAATAAAGAAATAAAACAATAATTAACAAAAATACAAATAAATAAATAACAAAGAAAAACTGGGCTTATGTGTGTGAGGGAGAGATCAACGAATCCGCTCACACACACAGAAGCTCAGGACCGTGCTACTGAGAGAGAGCGGAGGGCGGGGGCAGAATCCCCCGCGCACGCCAGCCCGGAGAAAGGGGGGGCGCTATGCCGGGCGTGTGCACCACACGTGCACGGCCCTGCACAGACCTGCGTTGCGACGCGCAGGTGCAGAATGGCGCGTAGCGTCAGGCGGCGAGAGGAGGGAGAAGCTGGAAGCAATGGCTGACAAAAATAAAAATGCTAAAGGCTGACCCTACGCTAAGCTACTCCCTGGCGGTTACCTCACGCCTCCTGGCGCTACGGTAACTGAGCCCCTTAACGGACCCAGTTCGTCCACTCTCCCCGACAAAATAAAACAAATGAACGAAAGTGCGGGGGGCTATGTAGCTGAGCAGGAGACGGGTGAGGTCTACGGATGCATGCTGCGTAACAGCGATCGCACTTCAAGGCCGCAGCGGCGATCGAGGGGCACAAGCCGCATGAGGGTAGAATGATGCAACACCTGCTAAGACTGGCAAGGCTCTTAAATAGCTAGTATAGCAGGTTGCGAATTATTGCCGTAATTGCGTAGCTTACAGACGGGCCAGCGCGATTGCGGCGGCTGCCAGAGATCCTACCGGGAAAACTAGACCGACGCTGCCCTATAGCGTCGGTCAGTAGGACCTCTGACAATAAGACAATAGGACCTCAGCTGCTTCTTCTCAGCTGCGATATATATATATATATATATCTTCTTTATACAAATGTCACAGAACTGTTACGGAACTTTGCTTTGATATTTATTATATGTAAGAACAATTTAAACACCTCCGCTTTCGTTCAGAAACTATGCACTCATAGTCGCGACAGGCACCGCAAAGGTTTTTTTTTTTTTTTTTTTTTTTACTGAATTGTGGGTACAATATATACGTATTTGTAATTGTAGCTTTGCATCTAGCACTTATTACACACCTAGTACATTTGCGGCAATTGTATTTGTTGCAAACTCCACACTGTTTTGTGCTGTGGCTTCTATTGCAAAGCACCAGCACCCGATGCTGTCGGCACAGGACGTTACTTTTTCGTCATTTTCGAACTGAATGCCAATAATTGTGTTCTTCTCTCTATGGTGAAGCTATTCTCTGTCGCTATCTCTGTTTACAAATGTATGCATTTATTACTTGTCAAAAACAAATACTATGTAAGAAAAAAGGAGCCACAACACCTTCGCTTTCATCCATAAACTATGCGCTCACAATAAAAAAACAAAGCTTTGGCAAGACACACATACGGGAATTGACAGCAAGATTTATTTTAAGAAATAGTCACATAAAAAAATCTAACAAAAGCAATATACAGACTGGAAGGTTTTTGTTTTTACAAATTTACAGGTACACACACCTGCATATATTTATAAAGACTCCCTGATAGTTATTCTCTACCTCTATCTCTGTTTTTGTTATTGACAAAAATATGGAAAACAACATACTACTGTTGTATTAGATCTTTTTTATTAACTTCATCTCTTTTGAACATCACGAGTTTTGGCTTGTATTTGCTGTGTATGTCCTGCTAGCCTCATTTACCTGAGCTTCATATTATTTTGACTATATCAAAAAATATGGGTTTTTTTTCTTACATAATACTTTAGTGACATGATTACCAAAACCTCTTCTTAAAAATCACAAATAAAACATGTTTTATTTATTGAAAACAAAAGCCCATATGTACACAGAGAAAATTTAGCTGTACTAGACAAGTCATGCTTCAATCACAGTCGAGACAGTAGTTGGGGGTGTGTGAGTGCATCATAAAAGGGAACTGATGCCCCTCTAATGGTTTGGCAGAAGGAGGGGGTATGTCCTCACAATCTAAAAAAGTCAGCCATTCCAGGGTTCAGGGACTGCGTCCTTCACAGACTGCATTTGAAGATTGATTGAGTCATAGCGGCGCGCCTAGGCTGTCCCATTTCGAAGGCTCCATCGTATGCGCCCGACAAATGCGGCCTTCTTTTCCCTGAAAACGAAGGATACATCTGAGGCGTTTCTCAATACCAAGTGCACGAAGTTTGGACTTGTGTACTTCCTAATCTGGACTACTTTTTACACTTAGATAAAATCCTAAAACATCTTGTATAAAGCCTGTCAGTGGTGGAAGAAGTGCTCAGATCTCTTACTTTCCTATTTTCTATAATAGTTTAATCTACATGTAACAACAGACAGATCGCATTTAAACATAAATAAAAACCTTCCCATACATAACCGAGCACCAAACAAGTCTAATTTCAGAAGGGAATTTAACTGTTAACTTCAGTTTATATCAGACCATTCATATTTATTTATACAGGTTGAATAAATAATACATAAAAAGCATAATAAATAAGATAATAACTTTACGTCATATCTCCAAAATCGTCTGAGCATTTTTTATGTAAGCTCTGTCTTTATAAACTGACCGCATTGCTGAATTATAAACAACTACATTCTCGACTAAAAAAATCTTATAACTTCATTCTGTGACACAATAACAGTATTACTTTAGAAATTACACATCCAGTTGGGAGTTCTCTCATCCGCCATTACCGAGCTGACAATGCATTGTGGGATATTTCGCTGTCCAAGTACACACAAGTCGGCTCCAATGCATCCTCAATAATATTGTCGGAGCAAGCACACATCTGGGGATTTGGAGCGTACTTGGCTAGATACGAACTTGGAAATGGAACAGGACTTGGGCTGCGACTGATGACGTTTCACAAGTACACAAGAACACCAGTACAGAAAAGTACACATATTGAGAAATGGCACTGATGTATCCTTCGCGATCTAACATATCCTGAGGTGGAACGGTGGGCTGAGGAATAAACATTATTTAAATGTAAGGATTTTTAAACTCGAATAGCTAAATGTTAAAAAGCAAAGGCACAACTTTATGTTTTGTTTTGTTTTATTGAGCAAGGAGCAAACAATACAGACGCTAGTTGTACGGTCTTCCCGGGGTCAAATGAAAAATATCCATCTTACTGCATTACTGATTGGATCGCACCCAACTCGTTCCGCCTTTCCACTCATGCTAAAGTTAGATGCTAAAGATCTGATTGGATGTCATCTCTGCCAAACATTTTTGTCTTGTTTTTATTCATTGACAAAAGTGTCAATTCATTTTGTCCTAGTTCTTGTCAGTTTTCATTAATCTTAATTTAGTCATCGTCTCATTTTTGTTAGAAAAAAGTGTCGTTGACGAAAACTATGGCGAAAATCATTAGTCAACGAAATTAACACTGCATTATCCAAGTATTTATTATCTGTGTCATTCCACAAAACAGCTACATTCAAATAATGGGGTTTTGACAGCACTGTATTTTAAGTTTCATGTAACCACTGGTTGTATATACAGTAGTTATACGCTGGTCATAGTGAATCTGTGTAGCAGCCTCTATAATAATTCTGATTCTGGTTCTATTAGTGGGACCCAAGGCTGTGAGAGACAGGTTGGCTACATCTATCCTAAATCTAGATGGCTGTCCAGTATTGCCCAGTCCATCTGTAAAAAACTTAGGGGTCACATTTGATTCAGATCTCTCCTTTGATGGGCACATTAGCAGATCACTCGAATTGCTTTCTTTCAATTACGTAATATCGCTAAACTTAGAAATATCCTGTCTTTTAATGATGCAGAGAAACTTGTTCATGCGTTTATAACCTCAAGGTTAGATTACTGTAACGCCTTACTTACTGGATGCTGTAGTAAATCTATAAATAAACTTCAGTTAGTTCAGAATGCAGCTGCCCAAGTGCTAACTCGAACTAGAAAAGTTGATCATATCACTCCTGTTCTATCATCACTGCACTGGTTACCAGTCAAATTCCGCATTGATTACAAAATACTTCTTATAACTTATAAAGCTCTACATGGCCTGGCCCCACATTATCTGAGTGAACGCTGAGAGTCTTACAATCCAACTCGTCTACTTCGTTCGCAGGGTGCAGGGCTTCTTTTAGTTCCTAGAATTAAAAAAGTCACAGCCGGAGGAAAAGCTCTCTCATACATGGCCCCCTAACTATGGAATAAACTTCCCACTTTCGTTCGAGATTCAGACACTCTGCAAAGCTTTAAGTCTAGGCTAAAGACATACTTATTTACAAAGGCTTATGACTAGATTTAGACCAGGATGCATGGCTTGGGTCACTGGGGCCGGAGTCTAGGGTCATGTCTGGCATGCCTGCCTTGTCCGCTAGCCGGGAGTGTCGGGTGGGTGGTCTGGCTGAACTGGGCTTCGGTCCTCGTGATCTTGACTCATGCATCCTTGCCTTAGAATAAGGGCAGAGCTGGGGGTTCATAGTCAAAGAGTCTTATGGTGATCAGAGACATTGGGTTGCTGTCTTCTGCCTCCCGTGGGGTTGCCAATGTCTCATTGATCCCTCTTGGCCTGTGTTTCCTACCAGTTCTCCTCTTTCTAGCTATGCTGCTATAGCTAATGCTGCCGGGGTCCTCATGCTACACTTGGCATCAGTGATGGACATGGTATCAGTGATTGTTAATTAGACACTGTGCTCTTAATCAATAACTAATTACATTTTCTGTTTCTCTCCGAGCTGTGTTTTCGGCCAGTTCCAGCCCCACACATGATGTTCATCTGCTGTAGCTCCACTCAAGCTGCTTCCGTCATCAGCTCCAGCCCCATCAACCCCCGGGCCACTCAATGTCGATGTGCATACTTCACATTTTATTTTAACTTTGACTCCATGACTTTAGTTTCGCTCTTTAGATTTATCATCTACGCCACCCAAGGAGGTTGGGTCCCTTTTTTGAGTCTTGGTCCTCCCAAGGTTTTCTTCCTAGAACTAGGGAGGTTTTTCCTTGCCACTGTCGCCCTAGGCTTGCTCAATTTGGGATTGGACGTAGTTATTAGGAGATAATCTAAACTTGTAAAGTTGCTTTGAGACAATGCTCCATTGTAAAAAGCGCTATATAAAGAAATCTGACTTGACTTGACTTGACTGATTGATTAATTCTGATTAATACAACAGTTATTTCTATACTATTCCCAGAATGCCCCATCTCATCAGAGTTTGTACACTTTCCTTTCACTCCCCATAGTAATACATTGCTCTGTAACAACCTGCTTCTCTGCTGATGGGGCATTAACGTCTGGATCACTGGGTACAACTCAGTACCACACTCAGTAGCACAGGCACTGGTTGGATTTGTTTCACCACTGGTTGTGGCTCCAGTACCTCCACAGCCACACTTTACTTTGGTGTCTTTTTTACAAAATAAAATAAAAAATAAGAAATAAACAGAAATGTCGCAGCATGAACAGTAAGAGAGATCAGCATGAATGAGATAGAACATGTATAAAAATTGTTCAGGTTTGGTTTTATATGCTGATAACTTGCAGGCGCTAGTTTTGGTTGACTTCCATGCTGCTGATTCTGCATTATAAGTGACCCTAGTGATCATGTGACTGTTATGATACTAAAGGTGAGGGAATATCAATGTGAAATTGTTTTATGATTTCCTTGCCTCCAAGATAAGACCTAATAATATTCAACTACAAGCTGCTAAAATATATGATAAATAGCTTGAATATTTGTTATAGATTTAAGTGTGTAACAGTTTAAAAAGTTACCCAAATGTTGAGAAGAACAAGAAGACACAGGTGCAGCCAGATTAATACTTCAAATGGCAAATGTGTTTTATAACTGTTGTGGCATTTCTGAAATCTCACAAGCCAAAAAAATTATGGAAATATTCAGCTTTTGTAGCAATTCAAGTTTGTTCTAGAGGTATTCCAGGACATAATACTGGATTTGTTTGTATTGTGTCCATGTGCAAAGTGTTTCCACAAAAAGTCATTTCTCAAACTTATGCTGAATTATTGATTTTCCTCATTTTAATTCACTTACCTATTTTACTTCCTTTTGTGATTTATTTTCAATTCATTTAAAATGTAATTCAAACCTAATAATTTAGGTGTAAAAGTAAACAAATGTGTAAGTATCCTATTAAAAAAAAATTAAGATGTAGACAGAAGTGTCTCACTGCTGACCAGGTGAGAAAACAACTGAATAAACCTCACAAAAACAAGGCTGCAGGACCGGATGGGGTTTCACCCAGGGTGCTTAAAGCCCGTTCCGTCCAACTTTGTGGAGTATTTCAGTATGTTTTTAATATGAGTCTCCAGAGGGTTCCTGTGTTGTGGAAGACTTCTTGCATTGTTCCTGTTCCGAAGATGGCACGACCTAGTGACAACAATGATTACAGGCCAGTGGCCCTGACGTCCCACATAATGAAGACCATGGAGAGGCTCATCCTGGATCAGCTCCGGCCAAGTGTCCAACCATTTCTGGACCCCCTTCAGTTTGCCTATCAGCCCCGCCTATGAGTTGAGGACGCCATGATCTACCTGCTCAACCGAGTCTACGCTCATCTAGACAAGCCTGCCAGCACTGTCAGGGTTATGTTTTTTGACTTCTCCAGTGCGTTCAATGCCATTCGGCCTGATCTTCTGAGTGACAAGCTGCCAGAGATGTAGGTAGAATCCTCCCTAGTGTCCTGGATTGCTGATTAACTAACTGGAAGACCACAGTATGTACGTCTGCAGAATTGCGTGTCAGACAGGGTAGTAAGTAACATTGGCGCTCCACAGGGAATTGTCCTCTCTCTCTTCCTGTTTTCTGATGACTCAGCAATAGTAGGATGTATAAGCAAGGGTAAAGAGGATGAGTACAGAACGATGGTGAAGGACTTTGTCGAATGGTGAGAGCTGACCCATCTGCAGCTAAATTTGACAAAGACAAAGAAACTGGTGGTAGACCTGAGGAGGAACAAGCCACCGGTGACCCCTATGTCCATCACGGGGGTTAGTGTGGACATTGAGAAGGATCACAAATATCTAGGCGTGCACATTGACAATAATCTGGATTGGGTCCAGAACACTAATATTCTCTACAAGAAGGGTCAAGGTCGTCTCTATTTTTTAAGGTGACTGAGGTCCTTCAACATCTGTCCGACTATGCTCAGAATGTTTTATGAGTCTGTGGTGGCAAGTGCTATCCTCTATGCTGTTGCGTGCTGGGGAAGCAGGCTGAGGGTGGCAGACGCTAATAGACTTAACAAACTGATCCATAAAGCTGGTGATGTTGTGGGTGTGGAGCTGGACTCACTGACGGCAGTGTCGGAGAAGAGGATACTGTCTAAGTTGAAGATGATTATGACCAACGGCTCCCATCCACTATGATGCAGTAATGAAGCAGAGGAGCACAATCAGTGAAAGACTCATTCAGCCTTAAAGCACCACTGAGTGCCACAGTAAGTCATTCCTACCTGTGGCAATCAAACTTTATAACTCCTCCCTTAACACTTGATGGGCTATACTCATTTGATTTGATGTGCAATATTCATCCTATTTTGTACAATAATCATATGTGCAATATCGATGAAGGTATTTATTAACTATCATGTCCATAATCATCATTCCAGTTAACTTATAGTACAAGCAATTATTATCACTACCACAGCCACTTCAGAGTATCGGTGTGTATTTAAATTCATGTGTGTGTACATAACTATTTCTTGAATATCTTTTCTTCTTTATTAGTGTGTATTTATTTTATTTATTTTTTGTACTTTTATACATAAATGGGTGCTTCTGTAACATCTGCAATTTCCCCCTGGGATCAATAAAGTATTTCTGATTCTGAAAAGTCAAAGTGACAATTCTACTTGTACTCACCATGATCACCCATGAGAGAGATAGAGAGAGAGAGAGAGAGAGAGAGGGAGAGAGAGAGATTAAGATTGAGATTGAATTTGAATGAATTAGACATATACTACCATATATAACTACCATATATCCTGGGGTGCAACCCATTTAAACACAATCCAACTTTGCCATAAAACTAATTTTAAGACTATTCATGAACTGCAACTTCATATGTTTGAGAAGGGGTAATACAAAACTCTGTAGGAAGACACTCCAGGAGAGAAACCTGTTCTATACCATGGTTGTGCAGGCTGATAAAAAACTGTACTATCTGCTCATATCTTTATTATAGTTACCTGGTAATATAACAACTCTTTCCACTTATTCATGTAAAGTAATGCTTGTTCTGCTGTTGTGTGAATATCCTGTTGGGATTAAGTGATCGTTTATCTATCTTTCACCTTTAACCCCTCCACTTACACCACTATAAAATGTGGCGGCATGATTAGGATATGCTTCCTTGTAGTAATGGAAGACATAAAAATGACATAATTTCTCATAATAACAATATTTACTGTCTTTTATTAACAACAAAATGTCAGTTTAATGACATAACAACTCATAAAAATATAATAATGCCTCATAATAATGACATAACATCTCATAAAAACAACATATCTTGTAACAACATCCTGAACAGGGTTTTAAATGTACATTGTAGCAATATGCTATCGTACTCAGTACGCAGTTAAGGTAGTTCAGAGTGTTTAACGTTAATTCAGGTAAATGAATATCTCAGTTTGGTTCTGGAAAACTGTACCCTTGGTGAGTGAGTTTTCATGGTGTTGCAAATTCTCTGATATGACTCTTGATTATGGTACTCATATACTGTATGTCTTGCATTCCTATTATTTGATACCTAACAAAAGGTAAATAAATCATTATGTTCATTAACAATCATTATCCAGGACTCTCTGTTTATTCATCAGTGCCAAGGACTGCATCGGGTGCTTTCTGTTCTGTAAATAAAAACAAAGTGTTTGTAGTGTTTATCACATTTGGAAAAAAGTGCTTCAAGTGAAAAGCAACTGCGGCTAAGAAACAGTACTGAATGTTTATTGGACACATCTGAGCGATATCCAGTTTGTTTAATAAGGTCAGTATCGGTAAACTCTGGATCGGACAAGTTACAATTTAGATTTAATTGAAGAGAAAAGGATTAAAGACTGAGATCTTATGTACAAATTCTCATGGACACTCATATGAAGACAAAAGAAATTGACATTTACATTTGTCAATTTATAAACATATCAAATGGCCAATGAGGTAAGCTTTGAACTAGATATACAATTAACATAGTTAAAGTATACTCACACTAGGTGATCCGTACTGACTGGGCACGTTTGACCGCCAAACCCTGGTTTGTATGACTATTGTGATTGCTCCGTACCATGTCCCGGCGCAGTACGCTGAACCATGCACAAGAATACTTGAAGAGGTGGGCTCAGGCATGGATCAGATGCTCAAATGCTACTTTGTGAGTTCTACCACCCGAACAAACCTCCTCTACAACGGTGGCACTTAGCAAGTCAGCTCTGTCTCTTGTACCTTTGAGTACCTTCAATAAAATTTAACAGAATGAGAATGAATAGTGTGATAATTGTGTGTATGAGTGTGTGTTGCTCACAGACAGGATCTTTTATTTGGGATGGTGAGCACATTCATCTAAATGCAAATGTGAAGCCTGAAAGTGGACTTGGCAATACATATTACCAGTAAATATAGTCAAATTATGCCCCAAAGGGGGCAAGAACTGAATTCTTAAACTGCTGGCAACTCTTCTTTGCATTTTAGTTTTGATGTCTGTACTTATTTGGGATGTTACACTGAAGGTTTATGTACGTCTCACAATTGGTATTTCATTTTTGTTCATATGTTATCTTACTGTTTTAGGAGAGTAAATGTAAATGATTGGCTGCCCAGTAAATTCTAGACTTGGCTAATAAAGACGATCAAGATAACCATCAATGGACTTCTGGTTTGGGATATAATTGGTGTCTGCACTACATTTTCACAGTTAACTTCTGATGCACTTGAGTTACATCATGTTCTTTCTGCATGTAACACATTTGATTAATCAGGAGTCGATTGGCTGAAATGGGTTTCTAGAATCTTGGTATAAATATTGGCATTAAATGTACTTGCTTGTCCAAAGTATTAAATGTACACTTTGCTTCTTGCCCTCTACTAACTACTTTTGGGGTTCCTTCTCTAACCAGCACTCTGAATAACTAATTTAGTTTTAATTTAATTTAGTTAGAACTTTAATTTAGTTCTTTATTTATTAATGCATATGAAGGTATAGTTTATTTTACTGAATGTTTATATATATATATATATATATAAACACACACACACACACTGTTTCTTACATTTACGTTGACTTTTATTTCATTGCAGACAGTATTAACCTGAGATATTTCATGTTTTGTTTGGTCAGCTTAATTTCATTTGTTAATAAGCATACATTCCTGAATTTCAGGCCTGCAACACATTCCAAAAAAAGTTGGGACAGGAAAGCATTTGCCATTTTGCCATCCCTTTTCACCACAATTATACAATGTGTTGGCACAGACGATACCAAACAATTTATTGGTTAAGGTGTTAATTTGTCCCTTTCATTGATTCGGGTTTATTGGTCACTCACAGGTTTAGGCTCTCTACAATGGGAAGTAGGGTGTTTAGTGTAGCTGCCCCCCCCGGCCTACTGGTCTGGAACTCTCTTCCGCTTTCTTTACGCTCGACAACCTCTCTTTCTCAGCTTAAAATTCTTGTAAAAACCCATCTTTTCTCTCAACATTTCCTTTCATCTTCCACTTCCTCTGTATAATTTGTAAAGCGACCTTGGGTGTTGTGAAAGGCGTTATATAAATGTTATGTATTATTATTACTGTTATTATTCTTCTTATTATTATTATCATTCTTCTTCTTCTTCTTCTTCTTCTTATTGTTATTATTATTATTATTATTATTATTCCTGCAAACACTTTCTAAGATGTGCAACAATACGGGGTCATCATTGTCGCATTTTTCATTTCAAAATTCTCCGGCAGGCAGACCAGTCCATTACCCATACCCTCTTCTTCCACAGCCATGCCTTTGTAGTGTGTGCAGAATGCGGTTTTGCATTGTATTGTTGAAAAATGCATGAACATCCCTATAAAATTACATCTTGAAGGCAGCATATGTTGCTTTAAGATTTAAATGTACTTTTCTGCATTAATGCTGCCATCACAGAAGTGGATTAAAGGAAGAAAAGCATCAAGACTCTTCTCTGTCCTGACTCCCAGGTGATGGAATGAACTTTTCAACCGGATGTCCGAAAGGCTGAATCTCTTGTTGTCTTCTAGCGGTGATTAAAGACTCATCTCTTCACTCAGCACTTAAGTGAAGACTGAAAATACAACTGCATATAAAATAAATAAATAAATAAATAATAATAAAAAAAACTTTGCTTGTGTGTTTTGTTGATTTACCTACATTTGATTGGTATGGATTATGGTTGGATTATGTAGATTATGTCCATGTTGTTATATCAGCTATTGTTGAATGGCTGTTCTTGATGCAGTGCCATCTGTGGGATCGAAAATCACGGGCATTCAGTTTAAGCATGCACCCTTGGCCTTTACACACTGCAATTCCTCTCAGTTATGCACTGTGGAAGAAATATGCAAATACCTTCCAATCTTGCTTTGAGGTACATTGTTTAATAATTTTCACATGCACTTGTTGACAAACTGGAGATTCTCTGCCTCAACAAATATCCCAGATATTCCTGGATGCTACTTTTGTAGTAAATCTTCATTATAATTACCTTTTGACATCACCTGTATGAAATCACATCATTATTTAGTTTTTTTTTACCCCATTACTAGCCCTAAATTGTACCTGTCCCAACTTTTATTGGAATGTGTTGCAGGCCTGAAATGCAGGAATGGATGTTTATTAACAAATGAAAACAAGTTGACCAGACAAAACATGAAATATCTCAGGTTCATACTGTCTGCAATGAAATAAAAATCAAAGTAAATATAAGAAACAATGTGTGTTTTTTCCTATGCATTTTAAATACTGTCTGAACCTTTTCTGATTTTGGGTTGTATATTGTAACAAATCGGCCAACATTACACACATAACAATGAACCAAGAAGCCAACATGCATGGCTTCCTCCCAAACACTAATAAACACCATTATGGCATCAAGATGATTTAGAACATAAAGGCCAGGATACAACTTGCTGAAAAACATATGGTTTTGAGACCATGGTATTGAGTGAAGAAGAGCTGTATATATTCATTTATGAAAAATATTTGCTTGTGATTCAAAGGAGCAACTAAGTGGATGGATCTAATTACTGTGTTCCCTGAATTGTAGGAACAATGAAGAATGAAAACCTTTTTCTAGATTATGTATCTGGTATAGATGTGATAACTTCAAACACAGTCAGCAATTAAACTACATATAATTTTTTTCTTGTTGACTCCTGTGCTGTACAGAGCAAAACCTTTGCAATCTATGTGGTTATGAAGTACAGTTGAATGACATATATTCCCATCTATTACAAATACATCAAAATTGGGTTGCAACAACAGCAACACTCCTGTAAAACAATTATATTCCAACAGTAGTGTAATACTGCTGACTGTCTCTTCTGGAAAATGAAACACTTCTAACCTCCAGTGTGCATTGTATTTGTTCAAAATGCTTCACGGCATCGTGCAGGCTCAGCGCTTCCCTTTTCTTACTTACTGAGGCCCTTAATAAAGCCTCGTCTCCACCTTGAAAGTTTTGCTCCTCTACTCTTCCCAAGATAAGGCTCACTTTGTGTTAGAGCAAGCCAGCAGATTGGCAGGTGTGAAATACTCCTCTGCTGTCCATCATTTCTCGCTCCCAGCAGCTACTATTAAAATAAAATGTATATATAATCACAAAGTATAATTATTTTTAATTATAAATATTATTATATATTATTAAATTATTGTATTTAGTGTATATATATATATATATATATATATATATATATATATATATATATATATATATATATATATACATATACACAACGGGGCAAAAAAGTATTTAGTCAGCCACTGATTGTGCAAGTTCTCCTACTTAGAAAGAGAGGTCTGTAATTTTCATCATAGGTACACTTCAACTATGAGAGACAAAATGAGAAAAAACAGTCCAGGAAATCACAATGTAAGATTTTTAAAGAATTTAATTGTAAATCATGATGGAAACAAGTATTTGGTCACCCACAAACAAGCAAGATTTCTGGCTCTCACAGACCTGTAACTTCTTCTTTAAGAAACTCTTCTGTCTTCCACTCGTTACCTGTATTAATGGCACCTGTTTGACCTCGTTATCTGTATAAAAGATACCTGTCCACAGCCTCAAACAGTCAGACTCCAAACTCAACCATGGCCAAGACCAAAGAGCTGTTGAAGGACACCAGGAAGAAAATTGTAGACCAGCACCAGTGTCACGGATCACCATGTCATTCAGGTGATCGAGCCTCTGTTTAGGCAGTGTCCTAGCCCTCCCTCAGTGCGGAGTATTTTCTTGGAATATGGTCCTTCTGACTGTGATGGCGGTTTTGGTTAATGAACTCGTTTACACGCTATGTCCTGGTGAGCCCGCTTTTGTTGTGTATGTTGCGGTAGCCGGTAGTAATTATATGTTTATTTTGTGCATGTTTTGTATTCCGGTAAGCCCGCTTTTGCTGTGTGTACTACGGTAGCCAGTGTTTATTATTTAGCTCAAGCATTCTTGTGTTGCTGATGTTTTGTTTTGGGTGTTATCGTGCCTATTTACGTTTGTTTTTAGTTTGTGTGTCGGCAAGTAAACTTTATGGTTATTTACATAGAACCTGCATTCGTCTCCTCCTTGCCAATTAGGCAGCCCTGTCATGACAGAATACTCCGCCAAACTATGGAGACGGCAGGTTCTCCAGCTTCCTCGTTCCTCCCCGACCGTTTCAACGGTGATCCAGCCTGTTGCCGCCTGTTTATCAACCAGTGTGTTTGGTATTTGGATCACTTTCCCCTTGATACTGACTATGCCAAAATGTCGTTCATAGTTCTTCGTCTTACCGGTGAAGCCCTAAGTTGGGCCACCCTGCTATGGCCGGTACTCAAGGCTGGAACTGTAGGGGAGTTTATTGAGGAGCTGGTATTTTGTTTTGGCTCCCCACAGGGTTACACGGGCACCAAAACCACATGTTGTAGTGTTTCTGAACACGTTAACTCGTAAAAGAGTCTAAGGTGTCAGGTTATGGTGTTTCTGAACACGTTCGCCCCGTAAAAGAGCCAAACGCGTCTGGTTATGATGTTTCAAAATACACTAGCCCAGTATCTGAGTCGATAGCATTGGATGTAGATCTCTCTAACAGTGACAAGCGGGAGTCTACCAGTCGCCCGGTCCGACCAGTCTTAGCTGGCCTGTTATTAGATCCCCAGTATATCAGCAGCCGGAAGGTTTTCGTTAAGCACCGGGTTGCATCTCGTTGTCCTGTTTCTGACCACACAAGCTCAGTTGTTGAACCGATAGGTGTGGATGTTCGTGCTTCTAACCACACTAGTTCTGCAGTTGAACTGATAGGTGTGGATGTTCGTGCTTCTGACCACACTGGTTCAGTACTTGAACCGCCAGTTGTAGATGATTATGTTTCTGATCAAACTAGTTCAATATTTGAACCGATAGCTGTGGATGTTCGTGCTTCTGACCACACTAGTTCATTAATTGAACCTATAGTTGTGGATACTCATGTTTCTGACTACACTAGCTCCGTAGATGAGCCGATAGTTGTGGATGTTAGTGTTTCAGACCGCACTAGTTCATTATTTGAACCGATAGTTGTGGATACTTGTGTTTCTGACCACACTAGCTCCGTAGTTGAGCCAATAGTTGTGGATACTCGTGTTTCAGACCACACTAGTTCACTACGTGAACCGATAGTTGTGGATACTCATGTTTCAGACCACACTAGTTCACTACGTGAACCGATAGCTGTGGAAGTTCGCGATTTGGACCACATTGACTTCGATAGCTTCTCCACGTCATGTTTTTGTACAGGCTAGCTCAGTTATTGAGCCGATAGCTTCTCCTTGTCATGTTTTTGTACAGGCTAGCTCAGTTATTGAGCTGACAGCTTCTCCGCATCAGGTTTCTGAACAAGCTAGCTCAGATGTTGAGCCGATAGCTTCTCCGTGTCGTGTTTCTGTACAAGCTAGCTCAGGTGTTAAGCCGATAGTTACTCGTCATGATGTATCTGTACTCGCAGGCTCAGTGGTAGAGTCGTTAGTGATTGATGTTTGGGTTTCTGAGTTCACTCGCATCGTACCGATTCCTGCACCACGGACTTTCGCACCACGGACAGTCATGACACGTACATTCACGCCGACTCCCGCACCAAGGACTTTCGTGCCGACTCCTGCACCACGGGCATTTGTGCCGGTTCCCGCATCACGGACATTCGTGATGACACCTGCACCACGGGCATTTGTGCCGGTTCCCGCACCACGGACTATCGTGTCACAGACATCCTCGTCAACTCCTGTGCCACGGACGTTGGCGCTGACTCCTGCACCACGGACTCTAATGCCAGAGCCAGCTTCGAGGATGACGGATCCAGTCGCCATGCCGAGGACGAGAGTTCCTGTGTCTGCACCAAGGGCAACGGATCCAGTAGCTGTGCCGAGGATGAGAGTTGCTGTGTCTGCACCGAGGGCAATGGATCCAGTAGCCGTGCTGAGGGCGAGAGTTCCAATGCCAGCACCAAGGGTGAAGGATCCAGTAGCCGTGCTGAGGGCGAGAGTTCCAGTGCCAGCGCTGAGGGTGAAGGATCCAGTGGCCGTGCTGAGGATGAGTGATCCTGTGCCAGCATCGAGGGCGACTGATCCTGTGGCAGTGCCGAGGGCGAGCGAGCCAGTGCCTGCACCCGTATTGTCTGTTCCAGGTCCCGTGCCAGCACCGAGGGCAACGGATCCAGTGGTAGTGCTGAGGGCGAGTGTTCCAGTGACTGCACTCACATTGTCTGTTTCAGGTCCTGTACCAGTACCGCGGGCAACGGATCCGGGGACTGGTCCTCTGGCCATGCCAAAGGGCAAGTGTTCCAGTACCAGCACCGAGGGTGACGGATCCAGTGGCCATGTTGAGGCCGAGGATTCCCGTGCCAGCACAGAGAGCGAGTGCTCGTGTCAGCACCAAGGAGAGCCATTCCAGTAGCCGTGCCGAGGGCTACTGGTCCTGTGGATGTGAGGATGGCAGCAGAGCCAGTGGTGGTGCTGAGGTCGACTGCTCCAGTGTCAGCACCGAGGAGAGCTACTCCAGTAGCCATGCCAAGGGCTACTGGTCCTGTACCTGCACCAAGAAGAGGTGTTCCAGTAGCCGTGCCGAGGTCTACTGGTCCTGGTGAAGTGTCAAGGGCAACTGCAGATCCAGTAGCCGTGCTGAGGGCTACTGGTCCTGGTGAGGTGTCAAGGGCAACTGCAGATCCAGTAGCCATGCTGAGGGCTACTGGTCCTGGTGAAGAGTCGAGGGCGACTGATCCAGTTGCCATACCACAGGCCCAGTAGGTGGCAGAGATCAGGCTGTTTTCCTCGCTCCCCCCCAGGCTCCGCCCGGAGCGGAAGCCCCCTGACAGGACAAGTGAGCCTGAGGGGCCTGTTAAGGAGCCCTGGCTTCGTCTTGGGCTCCTTTGGGGGGGGGGGGTTATGTCACGGATCGCCGGGAGATCGGACTTTGTCCTTCAGTGCCACCAAGGGGGCGATCTGGTTATGGACAAGTGCGGTTCTCCGACAGACTGTGGAGCACTCAAGGGAGAAGCTAGGGCACTCATGACATTCAGGTGATCGAGCCTCTATTTAGACAGTGTCCTACCCCTCCCTCAATGCGGAGTATTTTCTTGGAATATGGTCCTTCTGACTGTGACGGCGGTTTTGGTTAATGAACTCATTTACACGCTATGTCCCGGTGAGCCCGCTTTTGTTGGGTATTTTGCGGTAGCCGGTGGTAATTATATGTTTATTTTGTGCATGTTTTGTATTCTGGTAAGCCCGCTTTTGCTGTGTGTACTGCGGTAGCCGGTGTTTATTATTTAGCTCAAGCATTCTTGTGTTGCTGATGTTTTGTTTCGGGTGTTATCGTGCCTATTTACATTTGTATTTAGTTTGTGTGTCGGCAAGTAAACTTTATGGTTATTTACATAAAACCTGCATTCGTCTCCTCCTTGCCAGTTAGGCAGCCTCGTCGTGACAACCAGGCTGGGAAGAGTGAATCTACAATAGGCAAGCAGGTTGGTGTGAATAAATCAACTGTGGGAGCAATTGTAAGACATAAAAGACCATTGATAATCTCCCTTGATCTGAGGCTCCACGCAAGATCTCATCCCGTGGGTCAAAATTATCATGACAACAGTGAGCAAAAATCCCAGAATTACACAGAGGGACCTGATGAATGACCTGCAGAGAGCTGGGACCAAAGTAACAAAGGCTACCATCAGTAACACACTACGCCAAGAGGGACTCAGATCCTGCAGTGCCAAGCGTGTCCCCCTGCTTAAGCCAGTACATGGATGATCCAGAAGAGGATTGGAAGAATATCATGTGGTCAGATGAATCCAAAATAGAACTTTTTGGTAAAAACTCAACTGGAGGAAAAAAGGATGCTGAGTTGCATCCCAAGAACACTATAGCTACTGTGAAGCATAGGGGTGGAAATCTCATGCTTTGGGGCTGTTTTTCTGCAGAGGGGACGGACGACTGATCCATGTTAAGGGAAGAATGAACAAGGCCATGTATCGTGAGATTTTAAGCCAAGTCCATGTTGCCCCAAAACATCACTGCTCTAGAAGAGATCTGCATGGAGGGAATGGGCCAAATACCAGCTACAGTGGTGCAAACCTTGTGAAGGACTTACAGGAAACGTTTTGAGCTCTGTCATTGCCCAAACAAAGGTTATGTACAAAAGTATTGAGTTGAAACCAAATTATTGCACAAATAATCAATTATTTTCAACCATATTTAAAGTCAATTCTGTTAAAAATCGTACAATGTGATTCCTGGATTTTTTTTTCTCATTTTGTCTATCCATAGTTGAAGTGCAAGGTATGATGAAAATTACAGACCTCTCTCATTTTTTAAGTAGGAGAACTTGCACAAATCAGAGTGGTGACTCTACTAAATACTTTTGCCCCACTGTCACGGGATAAGATTATATATATATAGAGAGATATATATAGATATAGTATATATATATATTTATACATAGACACGTAGTATATACACTGCCTGGCCAAAACAGGCACACGTATATCTATCGACGATTAGATAGAAGTTATTGTTGTGGGTGTCTACGGTGGTTTCGAAAACACCACTCGCTCACACAGTGATAGACCTTAGATAATAGACCTAAAGCATGTCTTTGGAATGTGTGAGGAAACTGAAGTGCTGGAAGGAAGGGGCTGTGAATCTATGCTACCCACAGTCACATATACAAAAGCAAAAACATTAGTACCAAGAACATATGTAGACAAATAATTGTATATGTAGACACTAATTTTTACATAGTGCACCATTCTCAACATAGACTACCATTCAAAATTAAAATGGACACACTTCTGCATTACATAAAGGGTAATGAGCTTTCTGTTTCATAGAAATCAATCACTGACTATTTCTCAAATACACACGTGGACAAAATTGTTGGTACCCCTCAGTTAATGTAAGAAAAGCCCACAATGGTAACAGAAATAACTTTAATTTGACTCATGAAACTCATGAAACAGACCTGGACAGAAATGATGGTACCCCTGAAAAATGTGACCAAAGGGACATGTTAAATCAAGGTGTGTTCACTAATTAGCATCACAGGTGTCTACAATCTTGTAATCAGTCAGTGGGCCTATATATAGGGCTTCAGGTAGTCACTGTGCTGTTTGGTGACAAGGTGTGTACCACACTCAACATGGACCAGAGGAAAGAGTTGTCTCAGGACATTAGAAAGAAAACTAGAGAGGTGCATTTCCTGAAGAAAATGCGAGTGTGATTGACACTCTGCAATGGCTGATGCTTAGTGTACCTCATGGGCCCAAAGGGCATCACGTCACCCCAGGGTGCCCCCGGGACCAAGCGTGCCAAATTTCGTGGCTGTACGTCATAAACTGACTGAGTTATGGTCATTGGCCTGCCAGGGGCCCCAATGCCAAGTCGGTTTCGACAGGGGCCCCATGGGCATCACATATCACCTGAGATTGCACCCGGGACAAAGCCTGCCGATTTCATGGCAGTACGTCGAAAACTGACTGAGTTACGATAATTGGCCCACCAGGGGCCCCAGTGCCCAGCCGGGGTCCAGAGGGGCCCCATGGGCATCACATATCACCTCAGATTGCACCCGGGACCAAGCCTGCTGAATTTCGTGGCCGTATGTCGATAACTGACTGACTTACTATCATTGGCCCGCCAGGGGCCCCAGTGCCCAGCAGGGGTCCAGAGGGGCCCCATGGGCATCACATTTCACCTCAGATTGCACCCGGGACCAAGCCTGCCACATTTCGTAGCCCTATGTCAAAAACTGACTGAGTTATGATTCATTACCTTTTGGCCCATTAATTTCCTATGGGAAAATTTGGGACTTTACAGGGGCCCCTATGGGCCCCCCCCAAAGTCCAACCGGAAAGCCCTATATAAGCACACCATTCCCGACCAGACCGGACGCAATGGCGCTGGAACGGGGTCGATATCTCGAAAATTGTGGCAGTTGATATGCGTCGAAAATTTTGGAATGTTCAGAATCGGATAACAATAGTGTGATCGCCTATATAGGCAACCACACTAATTATAGACAAGCATGTTAAAGGTAAAGGTTATAAGACCATTTCCAAGCAGCTTGATGTTCCTGTGACTACAGTTGCATATATTATTCAGAAATTTAAGACCCAAGGGACTGTAACCAACCTTCCTGGACATGGACACAGGAGGAAAATTAATCACAAATCAAAGAGATGGATAATACGAATGGTAACAAAAGAGCCAAGAAAAACTTCTAAAGAGATTAAAGGTGAACTTCAAGCTCAAGGAACATCAGTGTCAGATCGCACTGTAGCAAACTTAGGACTACACTTTAAATTGATTAATTTTTAATGAACAAACGGGGCACCACTGGATCGTTTGTGGATTGGTAGATCCGGAAAACCAGTTGAAAGGGAACAGCGAAATTGATCAGTCTAGGTCTGAATAGTGAATTCAAAGTTATTTTTCTCGACCTTTGTTTGAATGAAACTCTCTCACACCAAGCGGTAAGTTCAAAAGGTTATAACAAGTTTATTAACTGCAAACAAGGCAATACCAACAGACTATCTGATATAATAACAAGTGTATCACAGAGTTAAAATCATAAAATGATGGTGAATATGTATATATCACATGTATTGAAAACAGGGAATGATGGCAAACGTGCATATCACAGTATTAAAATCAGAAACCAGAATGACTCTATGTGCAACTTATCGGTCGCGCAATAATTACCCAGAGACAACGCTATGAACTAGTTTGTTACGACACAGTGAGTTACTAGTAACACAAATTACATTGAACATAAATAGTATGGCGGAAGCTACTTTGACGTGGATAAGTCTATGCTGAAGCATGGTTTAAAATCAAACGCAAGGTTCGAGAATCAGGGACCCAGATAAGCCACACCAAGCGGTACTTGCCTGTTTCTTTGCGGGGGCTCACGCGAAGGAGATGGAACGGAACCGGGCCTCTGCCTGTCGTCAGAAGTCACGCGGGGGAACGGTAGCGGTTCAATCTTCAGATCTGACGTGACTGTTCGAAGGACTTTTGGATGATACCGGCTTCTAGCCTCTCGGTTCTCGATGACATGCAGCCTGTGGAGCAACAGATGTGTTGCGGGCCTCGCCTTGGTTTGGCTTCCTTCCCAGCGTTGGTGGTCGTGGTATACCGGATCTCGACTTGTGGGCATACAACTCAGATTTCTACCCTGGCCAACGGTGAAGGTAGAGTTGCAACGTTCTAGTACCACGAGCTTCAACACACTTTGAAAAAACTAGAATCTACGAGTGTAGTCGAGAGTGAAGGAGATCTTGGCTGGTTGGTTCTTTTAACTACTTTCTAATTCGGCGATACCGAACTACTAAGACTGCTGGACACCGAAAAACTTAAACGTAAAAATAAATGCAAAAACTTGAAAGAACTTTAACAAAGACGAACAACTAAAGACTAGACTTACAAAGAACAAAGAACAAAAGACTCGAACAAAAGACTCAAAGCTACCACGCTGTTAGCCCGCGTCGCTTTTGTATGTTCTGGATGCAAGCTACCAGAGGCGGGGCAACACTGGTTTGTCCTAGACTTAGCCAGTGAGAAGCTGACTCATCAGTAAATCCCTCCTATTGTGGATGGGTCTTCTAATTTCACCATAGGTTGATATGGGCCACTTTACAGAAGCTATAACTTGGATTAATATATTCCTACATATCTAGGGTGACTAAAAGTATCACATAATAACCAAAAATCCTCAAAGTTACAAGTTTAGTTGCAGAATTTCGTTGTAAGGTTCAGATGATCAAAGGCACCTTGAATTGATAACCTAGGACATCGTTAAATCATTCTAACTACAGCACATACATTTGCTATTCCTTAAACAAATAATAATACGATCAATAGAAGATGTAGGATACAGTACATTCTGAATAACAACTTCGTTTCTGTTCTTTTATAAGTGTGAACAAGTATTAACCCGAGCGATCGATACATTTAGAAAAAAAAAACATGCTATTATTTCCATATACTATAATTATTAGCATAGCACAACTGGACCATATTATGTATAGAACGGTCACTATACTAAAATATTAACCAAATAGAGATGAAAATACATGACAAATCAGTAACATGCATACACATATGATTATATATATAGGGGTACGATGAATATCCCCGATCAAATTCTTTGTATGAACTAGCTAAGTACATATGGGTGTGATTAGACTTATTATGAAGCAATTCTCATGGGTTTTCTAATTGAGTGATCCCGGCGAAGATAATCTGTTTCCAACAAAAGTTTAATACTATTATTGAAAAGTGTGTCTGTGAAAGAAGAGGCTGGATTCCTTCCATCGTAAATTTTTAGGGGTGTCCACGGGTCTTTCCTGTGTGATAAGGCTTGCAAGAGTGAGCTGTGAGGAAAGAGTTCAACTTTGGGGGAAAAAGGCCGTTATCTTCTGCAACAGTTAGAGAGAATTGGGAAGCCTGTGATCTGGAAGTTGAAACCCCCTTTTAAGGTTAACACATGGACTTAGTTTATGATTGCGAGATGCCGAAGGTTGTAGGTCTGTTTAAACAGACCTCCAATTCTGTTGGTTTGAGAAAGAGTCTGGCGTTGATGGGGCCATTGTGGTCATTACTCAATTGTAGACTGTCCAGGTGGTTGGCGTTTGCATTCCAAAGTGTCACAAAGTTTATGACTTTGGTGGAAGAGGGTAGAAAGAGGGGGGTAGTCAAACCCCTGAATGACTGTGGTACAGCTATTACGCTACAGTACAATCCGTCAATGTTTGAGCCAAAGTGGACTTAATGGGAGACGACCAAGGAGGACACCATTGTTGAAAACAAAACATAAAAAAGCCAGGCTGGAATTTGTCAAACTACATGTTGACAAGCCATAAAGCTTCTGGGAGAATGTCCTATGGACAGATGAGACAAAAATGGAACTTTTTGGCAAGGCACATCAGCTCTATGTTCACAGACGGAAAAATGAAGCATATCAAGAAAAGAACACACTGTCCCTACTGTGAAACACGGAGGAGGCTCTGTTATGTTCTGTGGCTGCTTTGCTGCATCTGGCACAGGGTGTCTTGAATCTGTGCAGGGTACAATGAAGTCTCAAGACTATCAAGGAATTCTAGAGAAAAATGTGCTGCCCAGTGTCAGAAAGCTTGGTCTTAGTCACAGGTCATGGGTCTTGCAAGGATAATGACCCAAAACACACATCTAAAAACACCCAAGAATGGCTAAGAGGAAAACACTGGACTATTCTGAAGTGGCCTTCTATGAGCCCTGACCTAAATCCTATTGAGCATCTTTGGAAGGAGCTGAAACATGCCGTCTGGAAAAGGCACCCTTCAAACCTGAGGCAACAGGAGCAGTTTGCTCATGGGGAGTGGCCCAAAATACCTGCTGAGAGGTGCAGAAGTCTCACTGACAGATACAGGAATCGTTTTATTGCAGTGACTGCCTCAAAAGGTTGTGCAACAAAATATTAAGTTAAGGGTACCATCATTTCTGTCCAGGCCTGTTTCACGAGTTTATTTTTTTAAATAATTTTGTTGAAGCATGATTGAAAAGCAATGTCTGTGTTTCATTTGTTCATTTTCATAAAGTTTGTATTTATTATTACATTTGTCAGATTAAAGTAATTTCTGTTACCATTGTGGGTTTTTCTTTCATTAACTGAGGGGTACCAACAATTTTGTTCACGTGTGTATGTGTAAATGAATAGAAACTCTACATGTACTTTGTAAATGTGATTGTACAATCACACGGGGTGCTCAGTAAAACACATTATGTCAGCATCAGGTATGAATGTCATTGTCTCTGTCTAGTTTATTGTAACCTCATTAAGTCGCCAAACTCACAGACATGGGTACGATGAGTTGAATCTGTAAATGACAATATCAGTGTCAATCAATCAATATAGTTATCCATTTAACCAGTGGATTTGGTATTTCAAACACACAGTTTATCATACACTTAATCCTAGTCAGGGTCTCGAAAAAGGCAGTGCCTAGCCGGCAGCACAGGACACAAGACAGGAGCAACCCTAAAATGGCTGCCAGTCTATTGTAGGGTTCATGCCCACTCATACATACGTTCACACTCTAAGAGCACTTTGGAAACACCACTTAACCCAATACACATATCTTGGAATGTAGAATGTGGGAGGAAACCAGAGTACCTGGAGTAAACCCACACAGGCACAGGGAGGACATGCAAACTCCACACAGGTGGAGTCTGGAGTTGAGATCGAATTAGGGATCTCGGAACTGTGAGGTGCCAATGCTAACCACAAATGCTGTCAGTAAAGCTGATAACAGAAAATATTTCAGTGAATTTCAACATGGAACAACCATGCCACACCTTCTCAAAAAGTCGTTATTTTTAATTTCTTCCCTGTCAAAGCTGCCACGTTCAGTTGTAAGAGCAGGTATTGTAAAATGAAAGTGTGATGTCCAAACACTTTTGGTCATACTATAATAAACACCGTGAATATGTCTGTCCTCCTCTCCAGCAGAACATCGTTATGTGTGTGTTAATAGAAGAGCTTATCTTTAGGGTGTGCTGTTTTTTCTAAATTCAAAAAGAATTGAGTTGAATGAATTGAAATGGGTTCTCTGGCTCAGCTTCTACTCTGTGTTCCAGTCATCAATCAGCTGTGTTCCCCCAAAACAGCAGATAATCCCACGAAAACACTAATGCTGATACAATTTCATAAAAAAATCCAAACCAACAAACAAATAAAAACAAAGCAAAAAACATTGTAATGCTGCAATTCAATTAGTAGTGCAATTCAATTAATAAAGAATTATATCATTATAATTATAATCAATGATTTTCTCAGTATTGGCACTCCAGAAACCAAGGCTTGTCCCCACAGTCACAGGTTAAGTGTCACATAGCCGTGTAAGGTTGATTAATGGTAAATTTTAAGAAGCTGAAAATATGTTACTGCAAGCAATGCATGGAAGAACACTTTTGCATGTCAATTGTTCTGTGCACCTTCTTACAGTAAATATGTTACTGTGGTATGAAAAAGTTTGGGCACCCCTGATAATTTTCATGATTTTAGTTTATAAATCATTGGTTGTTCAGATCAGCAACTTGAGTTAAATATATCATATAGCAGATGAACACAGTGATATTTGAGAAGTGAAATGAAGTTTATAGGATTAACAGAAGTGTGCAGTAATTATATTCAAACAAATTAGGCAGGTGGCATAAATTTGGGCACCCCAACAAAAAATGACATCAATATTTAGTAGATCCTCCTTTTGTAGAAATAACAGCCGCTAAACGCTTCCTACAGCTTCCAGTCTGGATTCTGGTTGAAGGTGCTTTGGACCATTCTTCTTTAGAAACATCTCCAGTTCAGTCAGGTTTGATGGTTTCCGAGCATGGACAGCTCACATTTGTCTAGGGACTGAGATGGCCATTCCAGAATGTTGTACTGGTTCCTCTGCATGAATGCCTTAGTAGATTTTGAGCAGGGTTTTGGGTCGTTGGCCTCGGTGCAACTTTGTCACTGATTCTTGAACATTGTTCTCAAGAATCTGGAGATATTAACTGGAATATGCGATCCTCAACTTTAACAAGATTCCTAGTACCTGCACTGGCCACACAGTCCCGCAGCCTGATGGAACCGCTACCAAATTTTACTGTGGGTAGCAAATGTTTGTCTTGGGATGTGTGCCGCTCCTTGTTATGTCCAAATAACTCAATTTTAGTTTCATCAGTACACAGCACTTTATTCCAAAATGAAGCTGGATTGTCCAAATGTGCTGTAGCACACCTCAAGTGACTGTGGCGTGTCTGCAGAAAAGGCTTCTTCTGCATTACTCTCCCATACAGCCTCTCCTTGTGCAAAGTGTGCTGTATAGTTGAACGATGATTAGTGACACCATCTGCAGCAAGATGAGGTTGTAGGTCTTTGAAGGTGGTCTGTGGCTTGACTATGACTGTTCTCACCATCCTTCGCCTCTGCCTATCTGAGATTCTTCTTGGTCTGCCACTTCGGGAGTTCCTTAACTAGAACTGTGTCTGTGGTCTTCCATTGCGTCACTATGTTCCTCACAGTGGAAACTGACAGCTGAAATCTCTGAGAGAGCTTTTCCCTTTCCCTGAACCATGATGTTGAACAACCTTTGTTTTCGGCCATTTGAGAGTTTGTTTTGAGTCTCCCATTTTTGCCACTCTTCAGAGAAGATGCAAGAGGAGACAAACTTTCAATTGGCCCACCTTAACCCTTTCCTCATAGTGGAATTCACTTGTGTATTTAGATCAAGGGTCAATAAGCTTACAAAACAAATTTTGTTGTTCCAATAATTTAGTGCTAACGGTATTCAAAGACAATGGTCCCAAATTTATGCACCTTCCTAATTTTGTTTGAATATTATGCACACTTTCTGTAAAAAACCCTATAAAACTTAATTTCACTTCTCAAATATCACTGTGTTCATCTGCTATATGATATATTTACCTGAAATTGCTGAGCTGGACAACCAATGATTTATAAAGAAAAATCATGAAAATTATCAGGGGTGCCCAAACTTTTTCATACCACTGTATTTAGGATTTAGTCTGGGATTATAAATCCCTTCTGATATCCCCAGTGTCTCCTTATTATTATCACATACATCAGCTTGACTGACACAGTTACACAGTACTAAGTACAGAAACAAACATTTTATCAACATTTTTAGCTCGCTGCTTTAGTTAGTGTAAGATTTTTTTGCTCAAATCTATGTATATAAAAAAGTTGCCTAAAATGCAGCTGCCCATCCGCATGTCGCCAAAACAGCTCTGGCCCATCAAGACTCTGGCCCATCTATACAAGAGTTCTCAAAGTGCCCTGTATTATCTGGCACCGAGACTTTAGCGTTAGATCCTGTACGTCCTGTAAGTTGTAAGGTGGTGTGCTCCACCTAAGCACAATGTGAGACTTATTAATTTCTCTGATAAAACACAAGGTCAGACATATGACGGATTTCTTACTGTATGTCTTTTTGCTTGGGTGAGAAACCTGACATGAAACATAAGTAAAAGTCACATTTTATTTTCTCTCTATTTGATCTATCTGTTGTCTAGGAGAAATGACTACAATATTAAGGATATCACTTTTGTTATTTTCGTTTCCCACTGGACACGTTGACATACATAGTTGTAATGAGAAATGATGTTATTTGCTTCATTTGTGAACTGTCATAATGTTTTCAAACATCATACTGATTTAAATGTACTCACTCTGAAGCTTCATATTAATTCACACAAGTTGCAAGAATGTAACTTTTTTAGAAAGAGAGAGCTTTTGGTTTGCTCATTCAGGAATGTGTGTGCATGCAGGGGAAACCAATGCAGTATTTGATTGCAATATTTGAAGATGCAAATATGCTATGAAATCATTCATACTGGGGGATGAAGTGGAGTTCTGCAGAGTGTGTACATTAGCATGACTAACACAGCTACCCAAAACTGAATAAACTTTCCTTCAGCAAGTCTGGATGTCAGCTAGATAGCTAAAATTAAGCCACTATCCTGCTACTGTATCTCACTAACCGTCAGCACTGCGCCATGATGTATACTGTATCTCTTTTATTAATCTAATCTAGCCTGACCCTATTATTTAAACAAATTGCTAAAATCGTATTGTGTCTGGACTGTGTGCTGTTTTGTGAAGTTGCTGCATTAAGCACTTTGGAAATTGAGTAGAGTTAACCCGTGGCTACAGTGATCTAATAAGCTTGAAGGACCAACATACTGTATAATAGTTACCAACCACACACCACTTCCATTAGCTTGCCAGTTAAATGTAACTTTGCAGTGGTGTTTAAGCAAGGAAACAAATTCTTTGTCTTTTCTATGTCTTGTATGTAATGGCATACAAACCCTGAAAAATATTAGAAATTGTATCTGACTGCACTGAATGAAAATCATTAGAACAGCCATAAAACAAAGAATTACATCAGTTCAGAAACATGATCTTTTAGACCATTTCTTCACTACTATGTGTTCGATTTTGAACAAAGAAACCCTTCACACTGGCTTTACTTGGAGCATTGTGGTTCTCTCACCTTCATTCAGTCTTCAATTATCATCACACGTCACTCACATAAAACTAAGACAGCTAGGATAAAAGACCAGGTAATAAGCAGACGAGGTAGCTTTTAGAAGAACACATGATTGTTTGGGTACAGACACACAAACATGTTATGTCATTAAACTGGATTCAGATGCACTCAACAGACACTCAATAAACAGAACTTAATGAGTTACTGATTTTGAAAAAAAGCTTTTTGAAGGACTGACAAATAGAGTAGCAAGACTAGAACTGGTGCAAAAACGTTGTGATGAGCAGAGAGGTTACTAGCACACTACTGAAAAAATACTCTTCCTTATTATCATGAAGCCAGATATGGCTAATTAGGAGGAGTGGAGACACTGTCTGTGGTCTCTTCTGAAGTGATAAACTGAGAACATCAGCAGCAGCCATTTGTAGAGTTGTTTCAAATGGAAGTGTCAAAGAAAAATGTATTTCAGAGGGCTATTCCAAAAATTAATTAGTTGATGAACACAAAATCTGGCTATGAAAAAAAACTGGCTATGACAACCACCATAGATAGTTTGAGCTTGAGTATACAGCATGAACATTACACATATTGATATTTTAAACTTTAACTTGTAGTATATATATATATATATATATATATGGGAACAAACTGCATGTGAGGGTGAAGTAGAAATAAAAAAAGAAAATTTAATCCGGATCACTCGTGTGGAAGCTCAGTGCTCTAACAACCGAGCTACTTGAGCTGTATGGGGAAATGGGAAAATAAGTGGCTTTCAAGGCCAAACAAAGGAGCCATTCTGAGACCGACTCAAAAAAGACATAATCGCTTAACAGCAGGAAATGCGAGACGCCGAAAACACTTTGCGTTATTTGGCAAACTTAAACGTTAATAAAGCCGACCGGGCAGCATGAGGGGTGAGATAAACACGGAAGCGCTTGTTGAAACGTGCCGGCTCTAAAAGGCTGAAACGATTTGCGATTCAAAGCCTGGCTCATGAACACAAATTAAAGCGATGATAAAAAATGCAGCACTTGCAACTTAGCAAACGGCAAACAAAAACAACACACCATCACCAGTAAAACTCACAAAAACTGAGTAGGTATGATCAATGATCGCATTGCAGTGACGAGCTGAGCTGACATCACTTAGCAGGAAAAATGCTTTGAGAAACAAAAAAAAGAAAAACACTGATAAACATACCGCACCACGACACAGCAAACAGGAAACAAAAGCAATACCATATTGCTAGCACAAACTCACAAATACTGAGTAGATAACCAATGAATGCTTTGTAGATCAAAGCGGAGCCTGTATTTAAAAAAAAAAAAGCATAGATTAGATAAAAAATTTCAGTCAAATACAGACCAAGTTGTGTCCAAATGTGATGCCCAATCTGGGTGTAGGGATCACTGGGGCCCATACCAAGATCCTTCTGGTGGTGGGCTAGTACATTAGACATCTGAACCTCCGAGAATCTTGAATTAAATTATATGCATCTGTGATGTGAGCTGGAGAGCCACCTCATCCTGCATAGTACCTCTATTACACTTTCTGTTTCCATAGCAGGCATGCTAATGTGCTGGGAGTATTTAAACCCTAATTTCTTAGCATGTGGTTGCCTGGCCTTTTCATGCCAATCTGTCTTTCTGGTTGGTGGTTCTTTCCTTGATCTTGGTCTGATTGTAATTTGTGTTTCTTGTTCATGTTTTGTACTGTTTTGTATCTGGTTGCTTGTTTCTGATTCTGGTTCATGTTTATTGTGTTTTTTATTCTGGTTTGTGATTGCAAGTTATTTCATGTTTCATGCTTCTGTTTTAGGTAATCTGTTTGTGTCACTGTATTTATCAAGCTTGGTTGTATCTGTGTTTCTGTTGTACAATTGTTGTCTGTGTGTGTACTCAGTTAGCATTCAATGTTCACTGTTAGCATCAGCACTATGTGTTAGTTATTAGCATTGTTAGCATTTAGTACGGTTTTTCTTAGCTTTGTTTGTGTTAGCATTAGTGTTGTTAGCCTGTTGTCACATTATTGTTAACTTTAGGAAGTAGCATTCGTTCTGTTTGTCTAGCTTATTCCTCTGCTTTTGTATTGTGTTCGCTGTGTTCCCCACCATGTATTGTGTAAATACAGGGCACACACTTGTCGGTCTCCCTTGCCACTCTGTTCCCTGTTCATGACAGCGTCTCTCTTAAATATATATGTATTTACATTATGTTTTAGCTACTGTGGTAAGAGCCACACTGCTGGAAGCAACTGTTCCAGAGGAGCTGTGTTCAAATTCTGGACTGGACTTGCAATGTTAATTGGCATGTGGCGAAATCACAAAACCTCACACTAGGTAGCAGCAGTATGCGTTGGTGTTGGTGGTGGGGAACCGTGTCTTACTGGACAATGGAGAACCCAGAAAACACTAACTGCATAGAGGAAAAGAATCTATTATAGTATTCTACTTACAGGGCCACTATTCATGAGCTAACAACTCAACATCACCATGCTGTGCCATATTATATATACTATGTTGTACTAGATCATCATTTACATTATACAATAATTGTTTGCTGAATTGGCAGTCTCAATTTGGTTGTCAAGAAAGCATAGTACCATACAACCCATAGTACCACAACCATTTCATATCCAGCTTAGTGTTTTTTTCCACAATTAGTCCTATGTTTGCTATTGTTTTACATTATGCATTGTTAGCCTATGCATATAATTTTAATAATGAATATATTTACAAAAAAAAGTATAGATATTGTCAGGGATTCCTGCTGTTATGACCCCCACATTTTTTGTACTTTTTGATATTGTCCTTTTTACAGTGTTCTCTGTGTATGAATGTGCTCTTATTTTTTTCTGGACTGTTTTACTTTGTTAGGTGTACATTTGGCTTGTTAAAAAGCTGAGTCTGTGTTTTCAGCTAGCATGAACAGAGAAAAAGTAGGAACACTTTGGCAGTCCTGGTGACTTCATTCCTCCTCAGCTATCACCAGGTCAAGCTTGCCCAAGAGCTGCTCCAAATCCCTCCATCATTGTGATAACTGAACTCACATATAACCAGCATTGACAAAGTAGACAGCACTGAATGGATGTATGAGAGGTCTAACTAAATCAATTAGCCATCCTCATGATAGTAGGTAATCTTGATCACCCATAAATATAAAGAAATGCCATTAATAGCCAGTCATATTTATAAAACCACATAACTATAGGCATTTAAGTAATTAAACAATATGTATTTAATTAGGCATACCAAACTCAAGGTGTATGCTTGGAGCTGCCGAGACTAAAAAGGGTGCTGCCAGCACTACATAACACTCCCATGTGGCCTGGTACACACCCATCAAACAAACGGAAAAAGGCACAGGAACCTAGGGCAGAAAGTCACCCATGTCATCAGTGGGGTAGTCTGCGAGTCAAGGTGACATGTGCCATTCCCTATGTTGGCACATGAGCTGTCAGTGAGCTGGTGCCCACTTCCTTCCCCGGGCAGGATCGGGAATGGTAACTCCTCTGGGGTATAAAGTTCATGCCCAAACATCAATTGAGCCAGACTGTGCCACAACCCATTACTGACCATGAACACATTTTTTTTGTGTGTCATGAGCAAGTGGAACTTGCCAGTAACAACTGTGGAGTTCCACAGTGGAGTCACACAATCCAGTGCATTGGTTCATGATGACAGATATACGTCCAGTTTGGTAACAACATTCAAACAACGACAATCCACACAAAAGCTTTAATCAAAATGGGTGGTTCCGTCCATGGACTGCTCAATGGCTCAATCATGCTGGCCACTGCAATTATTATAACTTTTCTGGACCTGCAGCAGTTGGTGGGGCCATAAAGTGATCGAAATGGGCGAGTACATAGTGTTGTGCTCCAGTAATTCCCACAGTCTTTGCTGTTGCTGCTTGTCCAGCCCTGACTTGCTTTGCTTTCTGAGCAGTATGACTTTCTTGATGTTTGAGGTATTTGGACAAAGTGCTGACTGTCTTAATGTCACAGCTAGACAAAGCAGTAGTGTAAATATTCACCAAACTTGAACTTGATGCGTTAGTGAAATTTATTTGTCTCAGAAGTCTGAGTTGTGAAAACACTCAGAGTAGTGACTTCCATTAAATGAATGCAATTTTGCTTACGATATTTAGCTGACTAAGTGTAGCGTACCTGTGGCCTTATGTTGAAGAGTGAGTTCTTCTGATTCATTTTCCTTGACAGGCAAGTGCTCAGTAAACTCCATTCATGTATTTATAGCCTTTAATTACCAAGATTCCAGAGAAGCCTTAATGATTTGAACAAGAACTAACATATGGCATGAGTCGCTGGACAGAACGTTGCAGGTGATTTAGAAGGGATTATTGCACAATTGACAACAAAAGAAAAGAACCCATAAGCATATATAAATAAAGCTCTTGTGCTTGTAATTTCCTCTCAATAACCATCCTTCAATTCTCAGTTAAAGGAGCATTAAGACTTTGGAGAAATCTAAAAACATAATGAACTAACTAACTAAATAAAAAATAACACAGTTAAACACATGGCCAAATTGCAATTGTTTTAACAAGTCCATATGAATAATTACACCAGCAACCACTCAAGGCACAGACAAAAAATGACAATAAACAACATGAGCAATGTGCATGTAATATAAATTGATGTTTGGGTGCTTTGTCCAAAGGGTTCACAACCCTGGATGAGTGTTACAGCCTTGCTCTATTTATTTGTTATTTTCTTATACCAGAAGCTGTGGCCTTGGGCAAGTTTAGTAATGTGATGACTTACATTTCAAAGGAAACCAAAAATCAGCTTTACAGCTTAACAAAAGACAAAACCAAAACAAAACAGCTTTTCAGCCCATCGTCTCAGTCTGTATCATAAAGGAAGAGAGAAGTGTTTGGTGAGTGCAGCACAGTCTCCAAAGAGAGCTGCTTCCAAAGCCACAAAGAGCCGATTGAACGGCTGAGTCCACTGAATTGTATCCGTCCCCTTTTTAGTGAGATCAGTTACCAGTATGGTGAGTTCCACATACTTGAGTACAACATAGAGCTGTATACTGTCAACCCCAGGACTGTTTTATCAATTTTATTGTCTTTGGGCATGATCAAACTACAAATCACAGCACAGAAGATTGTGGTACTGAAGGAATTTGACAATAGCCCTTGCTCAAACCTAGAGGTGAATAAAATGCAAATTACCCAAACCAAATGAGCAGAATACAGTTCAAATTTTCAATGACATTCAATTTGTGGAGCAGAGTTTAATGTCTCTAACATGCTGTGTGATCTCAAAAGGCTCTTGCCACTTACTGAGTAATCTGGATTTGGACATAGGGACAAGTACATTATCTCCACATGCAGACTGACCGAGCTGGGAGCACCATTTATAGAACTGTTGCAGTCTCTCCAATGTCAAATTTTCCATTGAATAATGACTCTGCGTGTTATGCATTGCTCCAGTGCTAAGGATATATTGTACTTAATTTTAATAGATGTTGGATCACTCTCTCAAATTTATCACACCCAGCTCATATAGAGTTCAAATGTGCAAATGCTGTGGAGGACCATTGGAATTATCAGCCAGTCAGCTCCAGAAATTGACATTCATGGTCTCTCACTCCCATATTATCCAGGCTATGCCAGCGGTCAGAGTATAAATTATTTGCTGTTGTGTCCAGTACTCTGGTACACTGATAATTTGCTATTATCATATTAGTGTCAGTGCTGTGCTGGCAATGGTCCACCACCACATTAGTGGTCATTCATTTCTGTTTATGTTACGATTTGCCACAGTAAAAGGAAGGCGAATCGTGAAAATAAAAATAACAGTTTTATGGACCCAATTGCAGTTAGCTCCAGATGGAAATGGTGAACCAAAAGTAAATAAATGAAAGAAAGATAAATAAAACAACAAAGAGAAAAAAAATGGCTGTTGATGGCTGTTTTAACCAAACTCTCCACTCAGCCACTGAAGAAATGAAGCAAAAATTCAAAAGTAAGGAAACACTGTAAGCACTCAGCACCCCTAAACTGAGGTACGCTTATGGCATAGCTACACTGCACCAATGGCATAAGCAAGTCCGCTCCTGTGCAGAGCGACAGGAAACGAGTGGAGCGTCCTGAAAGCAATTCACAGTTCTCTTGCTGCTTGTGGGAGCGTGAATCGGATGTGGAAGTGAAAAGGTGAGGTTGAGTTAACAGCACAGCGTCTTTTTCGAGCGCGATTGCGTGGGGAGTGCTACTTCCCCCGATTGCGAAGAGGGAGGGGTGGCTTGATAAAACCCAGAGGCTGAAGACGTGCGAGGGAGAAGGCAGGGCGCATCTCGCCGCATCAAGCGAGCCAACAACGCCAAGTTGACAGCAACCGGGACACAAATAGTGGAATACTTGTCCTGCACTACCGTCTACACCCTACCAGTTACCAGCGGCCTCTTGACTACCAATTGCTGGCGATCTACAACTATCAACTTTCCCTAACAAGCATGACAACGTACACGTGACGGAGGAGGTCCCAATGAGAGTCACTGATGTGACATCTGACTGAGCTCATAAGTGCACTTATATACACAAGCCAGCAGGTGTATAGCGTAATTAAGGCTAAACAAGAATAAAGTCAAGTCAAATTTATTTATATAGCGCTATTTACAACACAGCATTGTCTCAAAGCAGCTTTACATGTACAGTGGTGCTTGAAAGTTGTGAACCCTTTAGAATGTTCTATATTTCTACGTAAATATAACCTAAAACATCATCATATTTTCACACAACTACTAAAAGTAGTTAAATAGAACCCAGTTAAACAAATGAGACAGAAATATTATACTTGCTCACTTATTTATTGAGGAAAATTATCCTCAATAAATAATAGTGAGTGGCAAAAGTATGTGAACCTTTCAGTATCTGGAATTATGCAGAAGTATAGAAAATTATAAAGGGTTCACAAATTTTCAAGCACCACTCTACTTCACATGAGCCCTGCTAGTGCAAGCTATTTCAAACATTAAGTAATATATTTATAGCTTTGTTTGTTTGTTTACTTTTATGTACATTGAAGGGTTATCCTTTTTTAACGTTAATCATCAAAGATGCAAGCAGATATCAAAAGACATTAACACAGGATCAGGGTTATTCAGTCCAGTCTAATGTACTGCTTATTGTATATAAATGTAAAGTATTTTATATGAAATACTGGGAATGGGAGTTTGTAATTAAGCTTAAGAAAAGTTTTTCAAAACACAACTCTTCATATACAATTTTCAAATGGCATTCTATGCTTGTAATAGCATTCCAGTTAGATTTTATTTCATGAAACTGAGTTGGTGAAGTACTGTTGACAGACAGCCATCCTAGAATTAACACATCTTGACCCCATCTGACATGTTGCTGAGTTATGCATGAGGTCTGTATACCCAACAGGTGTCTGGCTACAGCCCTATGATAGGTAGTTATGTTAGGTTTTTCCATGCAATATGTACTTCTTCTTTCAGTCAAGTGTGTCCTGGGCTGCACTGATGATGATTTTCCATGTACTGTTGTCAGTCTTGTTGCTCTGTTTGTCTGTTCCAGTTCCTGTTTCACATATGTTTCCCTGTCTTGTGTGTACCTTGCTAACTGTAATCGGGAGCATTTTTGTAATAGTGATAGCGTGTGATAGCGTTTTTGTATTGTATTAGCTTTGTGTTGGCACTCCTGTGCTCCTGTCCTTAGCTGTGTCGGTTAGCCTCTGTGTATCCCAGTCCTGTGTTTTATCACTGATATCACTCTGTCTATTTGTATTAGCATAACTTGTTTTGCCTTAGCCTTAGTTAGCCTAGTCACCTTGGCTCTCTCTGTTTTATACCACACTCTACCAGAACTACAGAACAGGTAAACTTCATATAAATGCCAGTAAGCTGAGCTGAGTGTCAGTTTACTTAAGGGTGGTGCTAAACATATTCAGCAGATTCTCTTACCCAAAGCCACTAACAACTTATTTTACAAGGTACACTTTTAGCATTTGGCAGTCATACTCAACAGTGCAACATAGCTTGGCAGTGCTGGGATTTTCGATCAGTAGTGCTTTACCTTAACTAAACCAGCCGCTAGATTGCTCAGGCAGGGTATTTCTAGTGCCGGTCCCAAGCCCTTATAAATGGTGAGGGTTGCGTCAGGAAGGGCATCCGGTGTAAAACATTTGCCAAATAAAGTATGTGAGTTCATAATAATTTCACCATACCGGATCGGTCGCGGCCTGTGTTAACAACGACCGCCACTGGTACTGGTAGCAAACAGGGTACCAGCGGAAATTGGACTACTGTTTGCCGAAGACGAAGAGGAGGGAAGCGTGTGAGGAGACAGAGAGAAATCAGGAGGGGCCAGAATATACTGTAGCACTGAGGGTAGCAACCCTAAATGTAGGGATGATGACAGAGAAAGGTAGAGAGCTGGCTGATATGATGCAGAGGAGAAAGGTTGATGTTTTGTGTGTGCAGGAGACAAAGTGGAAGGGTAGCAAGGCTTGATGCATTGGTGCAGGGTTTAAACTGTTCTACCATGGTGTGGATAGGAAGAGAAATGGAGTTGGTGTGGTCCTGAAGGAGGACTATGTAAAGAATGTCGTTGAGGTGAAAAAGGTGTCAGATAGGATAATATGTCTGAAGCTGGAAATTGAGGATGTAATGGTGAATGTTGTTAGTGGCTATGCACCACAAGTTGGCTGTGAATTAGAGGAGAAAGAGAGATTCTGGGGGGAGTTAGATGAAGTGGTTGAGAGCATTCCCAGGGAGGAGAGACTGGTGATTGGTGCAGATTTCAATGGTCATGTTGGTGAAGGTAATAAAGGAGATGAGGAAGTGATGGGCAGGTTTGGTGTTAAGGATAGGAACCTAGAAGGACAGGATGGTGGTGGGATTTTGCAAAGAGGATGGAAATGGCTGTGGTTAATACATATTTCCAAAAGAAGGAGGAGCATAGGGTGGACTTATAAGAGTGGAGGGAGGAGCACACAGGTAGACTTACATCTTATGTACAAGAGGTTGCTTAAAAAGAGATTGGTGATTGTAAGTAGTGGCAGGGGAGAGTGTAGCTAGGCAGCATCGGATGGTGGTGTGCAGGATGGCTGTGGTGGTTAGGAAGAGGAAGAGGACAAAGGCAGAGCAGAGGATCAAATGGTTGAAGTTGAGAAATGAAGAATGTTGTAAGGAGTTCAGAGAGGAGCTGAGAAAGGTTTTGGGTGATAGGAAAGAGCTCCCAGACGACTAGGGAGTAGCGGCAACAGTAATTAGACAGACAGGTAGAAAGGTACTGGGTGTGTCTTCTGGACAGGCAAAGGATGAAAAGGAAACCTTTTGGTGGAACGAGGAAGTGCAGGAGGTTACTCAGAGAAAGAGGTCAGCAAAGAAGAAATCGGACAGGGACAGGACTAATGAGAGTAGGCAGGAGTACAAGGAGATGCGGCAAAGGGCAAAGAGGGAGGTAGCAAATACCAAGCAGAAGGCCTACGATGAGTTATATGAAAGGTTATACAGTAAGGAAGGAGAGAAGGAGTTGTATCTGCTGGCGAGACAGAGAGATAGAGCTGGAAAGGATGTGCAGCATGTCAGGGTGATCAAGGATAAAAATGGAAATGTACTGACAGGTGAAAAGAGGGTGAGGGAAAGATGGAATTAGTATTTTGAGGAGTTGATGAATGTAGAAAATTAAAGGGAAAGAAGGCTGGATGGTGTAGAAATTGTGGAAGAGGATGTAGCAAAGATTAGCGAGGAAGAAGTGAGGAAAGCTTTGAAAAGGATGAAGAACGGAAAGGCAGTGGGACCTGATGACATACCGGTTGAGGTATGGAAAAGTCTAGGAGAGCTGGGAGTGGTGTTTTTGACTAGATTATTAGTGGAATTCTGGTGAATGAGAGTAGCCAGAGGAATGGAGGAAAAGTTAACTTGTACTGATTTTCAAGCAGAAGGGTGATGTACAGAGTTGTGGCTCTTACAGGGGCATAAAGTTGATGAGCCACACAATGAAGATTTGGGAGAGAGTTGTGGAAGCTAGGCTCAGACAGGAGGTGACAGTGTGTGAACAACAGTATGGTTTCATGCCAAGGAAGAGCACTATGGATGCGATTTTTGCTTTGAGACTGCTGATGGAGAAGTATAGAGATAGTCAGAAAGAGCTACACTGCGTCTTTGTGGATTTGGAGAAAGCTTATGACAGGGTGCCAAGGGAGGAACTGTGGTGGTGTATGAGGAAGTCTCGAGTGGCTGAAAAGTATGTTAGATTAGTGCAGGACATGTATGAGAACAGCGTGACAGAGGTGAGATGTGCTGTAAGAGTGACAGATAGCTTCAAGGTATAGGTGGGACTGCATCAAGGATCGCTCCTGAGTCCCTTCTTATTTGCTCTGGTGATGGACAGACTAACAGATGAGGTCAGACAGGTATCGCCGTGGACTATGATGTTTGCAGACGACATTGTGATCTGTAGTGAGAACAGGGAACAGGTAGAAGAGAACTTGGAGAGGTGGAGGTATAATCTGGAAAGGAGAGGAATGAAAGTCAACTGTAGTAAGACAGAATACATGTGTGTAAATGAAAGGGAGGCAGGTGGAACAGTCAGGCTACAGGGATCATTGGTCACGGAGTCCAGAAGTCCAGGAGTTCAGGTACTTGGGATCAACTGTCTAAGGAAATGGGGAGTGTGGAAAGGAGGTAAAGAAGAGAGTACAGGCAGGATGGAGTGGGTGGAGAAGAGTGTCAGGAGTGCTGTGTGACAAAAGGGTCGCAGCAAAAGTGAAAGGAAAGATTTATAAGAGAGTAGTGAGACCAGCCTTGTATGGGTTAGAGACAGTGGCACTGACAAAGAGACAGGAAGCAGGCTGGAGGTGGGCAGAACTTAAGATGTTGAGGGTTCTCTGTAGGAGTGTCCCAGGATGGACAGGATTAGGAATGAGATCATCAGAGGGACAGCACAGAGGTTGGAAAATTGGGAGACAATTCGAGAGGGAAGGACTTGATGGTTTTGGACATGTGCAGAGGAGGGATAGTATATATATTTGGTAGGAGGATGTTGGAGATGGAGCTGCCAGGCAAGAGATGGAGAGGAAGACCCAAAGAGGAGTTATTTGGTTGTGGTAAATGAAGAAATACAGGGAGTTGGGGTGAGAGTAGAGGACGTGGAGGACATAGTGAGGTGGAAACGTTTTAACTCGCTGTGGTTGACCCCTGATAAAGAGGAAGAAGCCGAAAGAAGAAGAAGAAGAAGAAGTCCTTTACCTTAACTGCTATGCCTCCACTGTATGCCTTTCCTGAACTGACACAAACCTTTTTAAGCCTTTGTTATTGTTTGTGTAGATCTACAGTATGTTCAATTAAAAGACAGAGCTTATGGAAATGTCATAGTCCTAATTAAAAGTGTTACAAGGGGGCTTTCTGGAATATGATTACTGTTTTTACTTTAAAGCAGACTGATAGATTAAACGGAATATACAACTTTCCTACAATGGCAAACAGCTGTAGAAATTCTGGATTGGAGTTTATTTAGCCTCATTTAGCTCATTTAGTGCTCATTTAGCATAAATGTCAGGATGTGCAACTGCAGAGATATAAAAAAAGAACTGAGTGCAATTTGTTTAAAAATGTGATATTATCCAGTATGATGTGATTAAAACTAATTAAGCTGAATTCAAAATAAGACCATCTTAATAAATCATATGTAGATATCTCTCTCAGCACACACACGCACCACACACACACACATACCTATTATATACTATTATATAGGTCTGTTGGTGGTGTGGGGTCTTGGTTGGGGGTTTTGGGTGGAGGGGGTGTGGGTCGCTTTATCTTGCTTTTTTCCCACCTCCCCATTCCCCATGTCGCTTCTAGTTTTTCCTTGTCTGTCGTTTCCTTTTTCCTATACAGCTTCTCCCGTTGCCGCCCACCACCATGCTCCTCCTTTCCTATCCCGTCAGTCCTCACGTCTTTTATCTCCTTATTCCTTCCCTTACGTTCACTCTCTCTTTGTCTTCTCCCCTTATCAAGTTTTTCTGGCTTTCTTACCCCCTTCGGTTTCCCTTCCCGTTTCTTTTTTTTTTTTCTCTCCTATCTTCTTTTTTCCCCCGCTTTTTCTTATTTTCCTTTTCTCGTCGGCCCTTCCTTTATTGCTCCTGTATCTGTCCTTCCTTTTTCATTGTTTCCTTGCTTATTTTTCCATTTTTTCATCATTCTCCGCGTGTTTGCTTGACCACCATTTGCTTCTTTTTCTCTTCCCCTTTCTTTTTTCACCCCTGTTTATTCATACGCTCTTATATGTTTTTCATCCTCTTGTTAGCTTCCCTCCACCTTACTCCCTGCTCCTTCTCCCCCCCCTTCAATAAATCATATGTAGATATCTCTTCTCACCACACACACCACACCACACACAAACCACACACATTAATCTAATATAGATATAATATAGGTCTGACTTTTCATAAAAAGGTACACTTCTACTATGAACTATGAGAGACAATTGAGAAAAAACAATCCAGGAAAGCAAAATGTAGGATTTTTAAACGGAATTTAATTGTAAATCATGGTGGAAAATACAGGTTTTGGTCACCCATAAACAAGCTAGATTTCTGGCTTCTCACATACCTGTACTTCTGCTTTAAGAAGCTCTTCTGTCCTCCACTCATTACCTGTATTAATGGCACCTGTTTGACCTCATTATCTGTATAAAAGACACCTGTCCACAGCCTCAAACAGTCAGGGACTTCAAACTCAACCATGGCCAAGACCAAAGAGCTGTTGAAGGACACCAGGAAGAAAATTGTAGGAAGAGTGAATGTACCATATGTACCATAGGCAAGCAGGTTTTGGTGTGAATAAATCAACTGTGGGAGCAATTGTAAGAAAATGTAAGACATACAAGACCATTGATAATCTCCCTCGATCTGGGGCTCCACGCAAGATCTCATCCCGTGGGGTCAAAATGATCATGAGAATGGTGAGCATAAATCCCAGAACTACACGGAGGGGACCTGATGAATGATCTGCAGAGAGCTGGGACCAAAGTAACAAAGCTACCATCAGTAACCACACTACGCCGAGAGGGACTCAGATCCTGCAGTGCCAGGCGTTGGCTTAAACCCCCTGCTTAAGTCAGTCACACGTCTAGGCCCGTCTGAAGTTTGCCAGAGTGTGGAGCAGAGGGATGATCCAGAAAAAGATTGGGAGAATATCATGTGCTCAGTATATGAAACCAAAATAGAACTTTTTGGTAAAAAACTCAACTCGCCGTGTTTGGGAGGAAGAAGAATTCTGAGTCCGCACCATACCCACCATATGGGGGTGGAAACATCATGCTTTGTGGCTGTTTTTTTTCTGCATAGGGGACAGGACAAACTGATCCGTGTTAAGGGAAGAATGAACGGGGCCATGTATTGTGAGATTTTAAGCCAAAACCTCCTCCATCAGTAAGAGCATTGAAGATGGAACGTGGCTGGGTCTTCCAGCATGACAATGATTCCAAATACACCGCTCAGGCAATGAAGGAGTGGCTCCGTAAAAAGCATTTCAAGGTCCTGGAGTGGCCTAGCCAGTCTCCAGACCTCAACCCCATAGAAAATGTGTGGAGGGAGTTGAAAGTCCATGTTGCCCCAAAACATCACTGCTCTAGAGGAGATCTGCATGGAGGAATGGGCCAAAATACCAGCTACAGTGTGTGCAAACCTGCTGAATACTTACAGGAAACATTTGACCTCTGTCATTGCCAACAAAGGTTATGTTACAAAGTATTTAGTTGAACTTTTGTTATTGACCAAATACTTATTTTTCACCATTATTTACAATTAAAGTCTTTAAAAATCCTACAATATGATTTCCTGAATTGTTTTTTCTCATTTTGTCTCTCATCTTTCTAAGTAGGAGAACTTGCACAATCAGTGGCTGACTAAATAATTTTTTGCCTCAATGTATAATGACAAATACTGAACCGATCCTGGGAACATACACTGGCCAGGATACCACACATCTAGGGACATTAACACTGTATCAGTGATATTGCATACATGCCTGTGCATAATTATGTCTTGTAATGTGAGTAAGTAATGAGGGACACTGGCCACAGGTCATTTTCCGATGCTTATCAGGTTCTGCAGGCAGGAAAGGGTTTCATTTTACAGAAGCAGGAGGCCAGGCAGAGGTGAAGCACTTAATCAACAACAGTGTCTCCTAAGGTCTATAACTCCCCCTAACACTAGTGAGTTCATTTAGTAACCATATAATATTAATACATGCCTTTGAACCTGAAGTTCTTCTTCATTACTTAGACAAAAAACAATATAAGCTAGATGTCAAGCGTTCTAAAGGAGTACCACTTTACCATGGTCAGCTGCTGTTGAATTAAAAAAAGCACAGGTGTTTGCTTCAAGAGTACACAGGAAGAAGTCTGATTTCCCCCTACAATTTCATTAAATTTCATCAAAGAAATGTTTACTAAAGGGTGTATGTTATTCGTTAGTATTGGTGGAATAAAATGTTTTAGTGAAATTTTTTTTATAAAAATGAGCTTATTTCACTATTTAATTTAACTTCTTCTGATGATTCTGCACATCAGTGGGTCAGAGTATCCTGCATCTGAAATATCTTTAGAAGACCCCAACACAGAGCTAAAGACACTCACTGAAGCACGTGTCTCTGGGTGTCTATTGCACAAGCACGTACTTGCTGATCCAATAGGATGAAAGATTAATGGTTTGAACATTGAGCATTTTGAGCCATACCCGGACACAAGAGCTTCAGTGCAGTGAATGTGGGTACAATCTGGGTACACTCTGCACAGAAGAAAACATCTTAAAGTTTATTGGATAATGTCCTTTTCATTTGTCCTGCACTGACACATAGCATCTTTTGTGATGATTGTTCATCCTCTCAAAGGAGTGGAACCTTGTAACCACACGTCAATCAGGAAATCAGGAACATGACCGACTTCACAAACTTCAATAATTCCATGACAGTAAGCCAACAATTTACTTATAATATTTGGAAATTACAAAAATAAAATAACTAGATGTGCTATAATGTAAAATGGCTTGTATTAACTCCAGCAATTAATTGCAGCTACACTGGGAGCATACAGGAAGTTACTCCCTATTGCTGGCCATTAAAATTAAGTGATTATATGTGAACTGAAAACCACTGAAAACAACCCATACATGTAGACATTCAAGGGCTGCACAATAGTGATTGCATTAAACCTTTCTGGCTTGTAGCCTCAGGGGAAGTAAAACTGTTGTTTGGGGAAAAAGTCTACATGCATTCTCACCAAAAGGTAACATTACCTAATCTCTCTTTATTGTTTGCTCTCTTCGACTCACAAAGAAAACCTAACGTCAAATACAGGGTTAAAGCTACAGCTGCCACCAAGTGGGATTCTCACTCAAGTAGAAGAGCAGCCACACTGTCCATGTGCAACTCACTCTGCTTACTGGTTTTAATCTGCACTAAATCATGATCTTTAGTTTACTATTGTTCACCATCTCAAGCTTCAAGACATCTGGTACACCCCCCTCTGAGATATAAATGTTTTAGTGTCCTGGCTCCATTTGGTGGAATTGGCTTCCCACACCGGTCAGACCAACCCAGTTTATCTCTTCCTTATACATATACAGTACTGTGCAAAGGTTTATATCAGATAATTCTAAAGGAAAATGTCAGGACATCTGTCCATGAACTGAATCTCAAGAGAAGGTGGGTCATGCAGCAAGACAACGACCCTAAGCACACAAGTCGTTCTACCAAAGAATCATTAAATAAGAATAAAGTTAATGTTTTGGAATGGCCAAGTCAAAGTCCTGACCTTAATCCAATCAAAATGTTGTGGAAGGACCTGAAGCAAGCAGTTTATGTGAGGAAACCCACCAACATCCCAGAGTTGAAACTGTTCTGTATGGAGGAATGGGCTAAAATTCCTCCAAGTCGGTGTGCAGAACTGATCAACAGTTATAGGAAATGTTTAGTTGCAGTTATTGCTGCACAGGGGGGTCACACCAGATACTGAAAGCAAAGGTTCACGTACTTTTACCACTCACTAATATGTAATATTGGATCATTTTCCTCAGTAAATAAATGACCAAGTATAATCTTATTGTCTCATTTGTTTAACTGGGTTCTCTTTATATACTTTTAGGACGTGTGTGAAAATCTGATGATGTTTTAGGTCATATTTATGCAGAGATATAGAAAATTCTAAAGGGTTCACAAACTTTCAAGCACCAGTGTATACATGCAGTGTTCCTTACATTTTCTTTGACTTTTATTGAATTGCAGACAGCATGAACTAAATATATTTCATTTTTTTCTGGTCAACTTAATTCCATCTGTTAATAAACATCCATTCCTGCATTTCAGGCCTGCAACACACTCCAAAAATAGTTGGGACAGGGACAATTTAGCTCTAGTATTGAGGTAAAAAATTAAATACTGATGTGATACCAAACAGGTGATGTCAACAGATGATTGGAATCATGATTTGGTACAAAAGCAGCATGAGTCTTTGTGAAGTAAAAATGGGCAGACATTCTTCAGGTTATCAACAAATGTGTAAGAATTTATTTAAATGTTTTAAAACAATATACCTTAAAGAAAGAAAGAGAAGCCAATGCCGCTTCTGGACATGGTTAACGTAAGGCTTCTGTTTTCCACACTAATGTTCTAAGTGGCATTTCTGAATGTACAGTAAATCTGTATTATAGTACTTGATAAAGGTTTGATAACATATTCTCTTGCCCATGTGGTCCTATCAGCTTTGGATTAAATTTTTATGGTCAGGCCAGTCAACAAAAGGCTGTTTGGCACTCTTCAACCAGTATCTTCCAGCACATGCTTGACTGCCAGGAGCTCACGGTTCCCCATATCATAATGTAATTCGGTGGGAGAGTTGGAATTAGAAGAAGGCATAAGGGTAGAGCTTACTGTTGGGTCCAGGGCACTGGGAGAGTATAGCCCCCACTCCAGTATCCAAGGTGACTACCTCTACCAGAAACTGCCAGTGTCAGGTTGGAACAGGATCGGGGCTGATGTAGAAAAGGTATTGAGATGGTTGAAGGGCTTGTCGGCTTTGGGAGACCAGACATAAGGTGAGTAAGGGGTGTGGCTATCTAGCAATAAGTCAAGTCAAGTCAAGTCAAATTTATTTATATAGCGCTTTTTACAATGGAGCATTGTCTCAAAGCAACTTTACAAGTTTAGATTATCTCCTAATAACTACGTCCAATCTCAAATTGAGCAAGCCTAGGGCGACAGTGGCAAGGAAAAAACTCCCAGTTCTAGGAAGAAACCTTGGAGGACCAAGAACCAAAAAAGGACCCCAACCTTCTGGGCGGCGTAGATGATAAATCGAAGAGCGACGAACTAAAGTCCATGGAGTCAAAAGTTGAAAAAATGTGAAGTCTGCACATCGGACATTAAGTGGCCCAGGTATTCTTGATGATAAATCTAGAGCGCGAATACAGTCATGGAGTCATGGTCGATCGAATATAAACTGTGAATTATGCACAGTGGAGCTCCATCAGATGTACATCATGTGTGGGGCCGGAACTGCCGGAACACAGCTCGGAGAGAAAACAGAAACTGTATGTTAGTTATTGATTTAAGAGCCACAGTGTTTATTAACAATCCACTGATGCCCATGTCAGTCAGAGCCAAAGTGTAGCATGTAGACCACGGCCAGCATTAGCTATACCGCATAGCTAGAAAGCTAGAAGAAAGCGCGAGAATGGTAGGAAAAACACAGCAAGACGGGATCACATGAGACATGGCAAACCCCACGAGCGGCAGAAGACAGCAAACCAACGTCCTGATCACATAAGTCTTTGGACTATTGAACCCCCAGCTCTGGCCCTTATTCTAAGGCAAGGATGCATGATTCAAGCTCACGTAGGACCGGAAGCCTAGTTCAGCCAGACCGCCACTCGACACTCCCGGCTAGGGACAAGGAGCAGGCCAGACATGATCCAGGACTACGGCCCCAAGCAACAAAACCATGCAACCTGGTCTAAATCTAGTCAAAAGCTGCGTAAATAAATATGTCTTTAGCCTAGACTTAAAATTTTGGAGAGTGTCTGAGTCTCAAACGAAAGTGGGTAGTTTATTCCATAGTTGGGGGGCCATGTATGAGCAAGTCTTTCCCCCTGCTGTGACTTTTTTAATTCTAGGAACTAAAATAAGTCCTGCACCATGCAAACAAAGTAGATGAGCTGGATTGTAAAACTCTAATAGTTCACTCAGATAATGTGGGGCCAGGCCATGTAGAGCTTTATAAGTTATAAGAAGTATTTTGTAATCAATGCGGAATTTAACTGGTAACCAGTGTAGTGATGATAGAATAGGAGTGATATTATCAAATTTTCTAGTTCAAGTTAGCACTCGGGTGACTGCATTCTGAACTAATGCATTCCAAAGTTTATTTATAGAGCATCCAGTAAGTAAGGCGTTACAGTAATCCAGCCTTGAGGTTATAAATGCATGAACCAGTTTCTCTGCATCATTTAAAGGAGAGGATATTTCTAAGTTTAGCTATATTACGTAATTTAAAGAAAGCAATTCGAGTGATGCTGCTAATGTGCGCATCAAAGGAGAGATCTGAATCAAATGTGACCCCTAAGTTTTTTACAGATGGACTGGGCAATACTGGACAGCCATCTAGATTTAGGATAGATGTAGCCAACCTGTCTCTCACAGCCTTGGGTCCCACTAATAGAACCTCAGTTTTACCTGAGTTAAGTAAGAGAAAATTAAATAACATCTTTTATTTCCTTTACACAGTCCTCAATTTTGTTGATTGTAAGGCTGTGATTCGGTTTGGCTGATATGTACAACTGTGTATCATCTGCATAGCAGTGGAAACTAATGCCATGTTTACGAATAACTGAGCCTAGTGGCAGCATGTACAGAGAGAATAAAAGCGGGCCAAGCACTGACCCCTGGGCACGCCATACTTCACTTTTGAGAGCTTAGACCTTAGATTGATATTGATATGATATTGATATGAACAAACTGGTACCGGTCAGTTAAGTAGGATTTAAACCAAGAAAGTGCTGATCCCTTAATACCTACAGTATTTTCTAGTCTGTTTAGTAAAACATCATGATCTATAGTGTCAAATGCTGCACTTAAATTTAACAGAACAAGAAAAGAAACACATCCCTTATCTGAGGACATTAACAAGTCATTTAGTACCCTAATTAATGCTGTTTCAGTACTATGATGGGGCCTGAAGCCAGACTGAAATGTTTCATAAATTTCATTTGCTTTTTCTAAGATTTTGGACAGAAACGGTAGATTTGAAATTGGTCCATAATTAGATATCACACAAGGGTCAAGATTGGCTTTTTTAATCGGTGGTTTGATAACGGCAGACAAAGGATTTGGGCACATAACCAAAGGTAAGGGATGTATTTAAAATAGCTAACACTGGCTATATAATACTAGGTATTACTTGTTTGAGTAAATGTGTAGGAATTGGATCTAATAAACATGTTGATGACCAGTGCGGATAGTTCAGTGTTAGTAATTGGGGTAAAAGATTCTAATCTTGATTTACAGCTCATTAAACAGATGTCTTCACTAGTGCTGCACCTGGAAGGTGGCTGAATAGTTTGGTGATGTGATGAGCATTGAGTTTTATGCTTAATGTTTTCTATCTTATCATTAAAGAAAGTCATGAAATCATTACTGTTAAGTCAAGTCAAGTCAGATTTATTTATATAGCGCTTTTTACAATGGAGCATTGTCTCAAAGCAACTTTACAAGTTTAGATTATCTCCTAATAACTACGTCCAATCCCAAATTGAGCAAATTACACAGAACGGGAGAATCACTTTCTGTTGGGTTTTTTGTGAATTTGGAGACTGTATTAAAAAGAAATCTTGAATTATTCTTATTTTTCTCTATGATTGAGGAGAAGTATGCAGCCTTAGCTTTAGTGAGGGCATGCTTATACTCTGCCATGCTGTCCCTCCAAGCAATCTTAAACACCTCCAATTTTCACTTGCGCTCTAAATGCCGTGTTTTTTGCTTCAAGGTACGGGTGTGGTCATTATACCTCGGTGCTAGCCTTTTCTCCCCTAATGCGTTTGACCCTAGCAGGAGCAGTCGTGTCCTGGGTTGAGCGAAGCACACATTCTAATTGGTCATTTACACACTCAAGTCAAATTTGATCTCCGTAGGTGTATTAAATTTCAAGTCTGGTAGGTTTTTAATAAACGCAGCTGGAGTAGCAGATGTGATAGTGCACTTGGTGTGATAACGAGGCAGAAGGATTTTATTTATCTAGAGATAGCTCAAATACTAAAAGATAGTGATCTGAAATCGAATCACTTTGCGGGAAAATATCGAGGTTATCTATATTGATACCAAATGTTAATATTAGATCTAAAGTATGATTACAGCGGTGGGTTGGTCCCATCACATTCTGAGTGCAATAGTCCTGAGGAAGTGCCCATAGAAACTAGTCAATCACAGGAATCATTGGAGCTCCTTGTGATACTTGTTTGTAGACTACTCTGCGACTGCATGCACTTTCTCAGGGTCTGCCTTCATCTGGCCATCCACCTGTCCACATGGAACTCACAGTGCTCTGTTTTGACAAACTGAAGGTTCTCAGGGAGGTGGGTCTGAACCTGCTGAAGTTGAGATGTGTTCCTCCAGGGACCTAGAAAAAAATCAGGATGTCAAACACAAATCTGTTGAGGATGTCCTTTAGCCATTATTGACAAGGGCCTGGAAAACTGCCAGTGTGTTGGTGAGCCCAAAATGCCCCAAAGGAGTGTTGAATGCAGTCTTCCACTCATCTCCCTCTCATCCACATAGATTGTAGGCATTGTAGAGGCCAAGCTTGGTGAAGACCACAGTACCCTGTAGGAGCTTATGCTGTAAGGCAGGCAAGATTAGTGACAGAGATTATTTATTATTGACAAAACAGAAGCCTGACCTGAGGGGAGAGAATATTTGGATAATGACTTCAGAAAGGGACTCTGTGATGTACTTCTCCATTGCCTATCACTCAGGCAAAGACAAGTTGTAAAACTGGGTGGTAGGAAGGGGTGCATGTAGGCAGTTTTGGATTCCTCCAGGGGTTCCAGGACACACCCCACCTGGGTTGCTAGCTCCTTGTCCAGCAGATTATCCTCAACCCCACAGTCCACTAAAGTGAGGAGTGGAAAGGTCTGGAAGATCGTGGGGTTCTGGTCACAGGGATCATAAGTATCCCCACTCCTACTGATAAGCCCTCCTTCTGGGTGAACGACATGACCACAGTATAAGCACTCACCAACTCAAAGTCTTCTAGACTTCTCAAGACTCTTCAAGTCTCCTCTGGGATGTGTCTGGTGCATCTCAACTCCTTGGATGTGACCCCTATGGTGGATATCAGGTGGTGAAAGTCAGGGTGAGGCTGTTCAAAAGTCTAGAGGTCTCAGTACAGTCAGGTTTGGTGAGTGGTAGTCTTGGAGATGATACTGCATAAGCCACCCTTTCCAGGCAACACTTATGAAGGTGCCTCTCAAGGTGGATAGCCAGATTAACCAAAGAGTTCAGGTCAGAGGGTTCATCATGGGCCACCAACTTATCTTTTAGTTGATCACTAAGGTCCTAACAGAAAAGCCCTTGGCGGTCTGCATTATTCCAGCTGGAATTGGTGGTGAGTGCCCAGAACTCCATGGCATTGTCTGCCACAGACCGGGTGCCCTGGTGTAGGCTCAGAAGGTCGCTGGATGCATTGTCTGGGTGATTTTGTTTGTTAATATGCATAAATTCCTTCATTTTAGGCCTACAACACATTCCAAAAAAGTTGGGATGAGGGCAATTTAGGGCTAGTAATGAGGTAAAAAAACTAAATAATGGTGTGATTTGAAGGTGATGTCGACAGGTGATTATAATCATGATTTGGTACAAAAGCTGTATCCATGAAAGGCTGAGTCTTTGAGAGGGCAAAGATGATCAAAGGCTCTCCACTTTTTAAACATTTGCATGAGAAAATTATTGAAATATTTAAAAACAATGTTACTCAAAGAAAGATTGGAAGGGATTTGCATATTTCCCTTGTAACATTCTCTGATTTGGCTTGTTTTGCATTGTCTTGTTGAAAAATACATGCAAGTCCCTGGAAATTATGTTGTCTTGAAGGCAGCTTATGTTAATTTAAAATCTCAATATACTTTTCAGCTAGGATTCAGCTCTGTCCATCTGCTTTTGGTTTCTGACCATTTTTTATCTCTTTTTCGTTAGAGTTGGCGGTGAGTCATCAGCCTGTTTTTGGTTTACTCATGTTTTCTCTCTCCTTAGTCCTGTTTTCGAGCTTCTTGGAGGTGGCACAGTGGCTTGGTGGGTAGCACTGTTGCCTCACACCAATAAGATTCTGGGTTCAACCCCAGGGTGGGGAAGCCTGGGTCCTTTCTTTGTGGAGGCTACATGTCCTCCCCCTATCTGTGTGGGTTTACTCTGGGTACTCTGGTTTCCGCCCACAGTCCAAAAACATGCCGTAGGCTAATTGATTATGCTAAATTGCCCCCAATCTCCGTATATATATATGACTAATTTTGACAAATTTGACATGTTGTTGAATGGCCATTAATGCTGAAGAGCAACATTAAATAAATAAACAATCAGTCTCTGTCCTGTTTCCTCTTTTCATTTATATCCTGTCATCTCCTTTTCTAAGACTGTATGACAATTTTCCAGCTGGATCTGGACCTGACACGCACCCTCCTCGCCTCAACTGTGCCTCCTTATTATTTTCTCTACCTGCAGCTCATTCACATTGATGGATGCTGCTATTTAGGACTGAGGAGGATGAGAAGTAGTGTGGGATCTTCTTGTCTATCTCATCTATTTCTACTATGTCTGTTAATTGTTTGGTATCTGTGCATGCTGCTTGGACTTTGTTGGACCTCTGTTGGAAATTGCCGCACAGGTTTCCTGTCCACTTGCTGGACTCTGTTAGATTCCATCCTGAACCCAGCCTGTTGTTCCAGTATCCTGCCTACTGCTCGATCCTGCCAGCTCAGGGATCTCCCTGACCAGCATCCATGTTGAGCCACGTACATCACCTGTCAGCCTGCTGGTTGCCACAGTCTCTCTCTCTTTATCTCTTTCTACTTGAACTGTGTTAAATAAATATTCCCCTTTGCGTGCCAAGCTGGGTCTGTGCCAAACTTAACTGACCTACAAAGAACTTCGAGCTTAATGGAATCCAATACTTTGTGATAACTTAGAATGCGAACTGCAAGCCAAACCTTATCACCAAAGATCGGTACACAAACTCACTACTGCTTTTGTGGTTGAAGGGAAGCAAATCCCTCAATACATGTTCTAAAATATAGTGGGAAAATTAAACTGAAAATGAATGAAATCATAAATAAATGTAATAGTTTGTCAAAAAAACAAAAAAAAAACAATTATCAATCATGTAACTGTGGCAGTTTGAGAGATGTGGGGAGAGAGAGAGTCAGTCATGGGAAACAAACAGGTGAGAAAATGGTTGCACATCTGTGAGATTATTGTGTCTAATATCCTGTGTGTGTGCAATGAGAGAGACCAAAAAGGAGAAAAAGGAGACCCTGAGACATTGGTACAGTTGGACAAGCTGATCAGCCTCTTTTTCTGTGTTTCAAAATAAACACAAACAGTTATCCCAGGGAATTGGCCTGAATCCTGGTTTTCCTTCTTGACCCAGAGGTGTCACAGTCACTTATACAGTATTACATGAATGTACTTTTTCACAAAACAAACTCACCAGATTGATTCATTAGATCACATAATTATTCCATTACTCATGAGAATGTTGGACTTTGATACAAATGATAGACATTGCCTGTTTGACATTGCCTGATTTGCCATTTCTTTGGTTGTTTACATGGCTGAAATTTAGGGTATTTCGCAACAAGCCTGTAAAGTCACAGACTGTAACTTTTTGGTGAATCCTGCTCCATTATGCAGGTTTTTATGTTTTGTTATTGTTTATTTTACATATTCTCCTGATCAGGGTTGCGGGGCTCTGGGTCCTGTACACTGAATGTGCTTACATACTGTACTGTGTGTAATTGTTCCATGGATGTGTCCGTTGCAGGACTGGATATGGATAACTATTACAGCACCATGGAATGATCCCCAATTTGACCATGCCTCCCTCAGACACACCCAATTGTGTCTGCATGTGATGCCCAACTCAGGCTTGCTCAGTTTGGGATTGGACGTAGTTATTACGAGATAATCTAAACTTGTAAAGTTGCTTTGAGACAATGCTCCATTGTAAAAAGTGCTATATAAATAAATCTGACTTTACTTGACTTGACTCAGCTGGAAGGTATCATTGAGACTCCAAGCTGGGTCTCTGTGGTGGTGTGCTAGTGTATTACTGCATACTCACACTATTCTTTGACAAGTGTGATTGCTCCGTACCATGCCTGGGCCCAGTATGCTGATTCATGCTCAGGCACGCTTGAAGAGATGAGCTAGGGCAATTCAGTAGGACTCGAGTACGGTGTGCATGTAGTGTGATTGCTAACCATGCCCAAGCACAAAGCACAATGGCAGCTGTCTCCGTACAAATCTTTTTATTATATGTGGAGCACGAGTAGCCCAGAGGGCCATGTATCTGTAACGGGGGAGGCAGATGGGAGGCCAGAGACGTATGCAGGTTACCAAAAGGGAGGATTTATTCAAAAGGGAAAACCAAGGGAGACACAGCGAACGAAAAAAGCGGGGACCGAGAACGGGTGTGGAACATAAACACGGCCGCAGCCGGAAAACGGGCACGGAACGAAAACAGGTGGTAAACAAAAACAACACCGGGAGGGAAAACGGGTGGTAACTAAAGACAACGCGGAAGTGAGCTAAACAGAGAGATACCTGGACAGAACGCGGCACCACGGGCAAGGGCGGACATGGTGGAGCAGGGAGGAGCACGGACGGAACGCGAAGGGACACGATAGCCAGGACGACCAGAAGGCGAGGCGCGCAGGGACGTGACTGACGTGGACCGTCAACAACATACTAACCCCGCGAGGGTGAGTCTCTCGCGGTCTGTCTTTATAGGACGTCTCACAGCTGATCCCAATTACACGCGATAGTGGTGAGACGTCCTGATAGGCGCGCGCTGCCCGGGCGCGTGACAGAGCCCCCCACCAAGGAGTCCGAAGCCGGAGGCTAGGACTCCAAAAAGGGGACCCCCAGGCGCATGTTCACCTGGACAGCGGGGTCCGTGGACGACGTGAGGCTTGACAGCGGAGTCGTGGACGACGTGATGCTTGACAGCGGGGATCGTGGACGACGTGATGCTTGGACAGCGGGGTCCCGTGGGACGACGTGATGCTTGACAGCAGAGTCGTGGACGACGTGAGGCCCTTGACAAGCAGAGTCGTGGACTGCGTGAGGCATTGACAGCAGAGTCGTGGACGACGTGAGGCTTGACAGCAGGTCGTGTGGACGACGTGAGGCTTGACAGCAGAGTCGTGGACGGCGTGAGGCTTGACCGCAGAGTCGTGGACGACCGTGAGGCTTGACAGCAGAGTCGTGACGACGTGAAGGCTTGACAGCAGAGTCGTGGACGTCGTTGAGGCTTGACAGCAGAGTCGTGGACGGCGTGAGGCTGACAGCAGAGTCGTGGGACGACGTGAGGCTTGACAGCAGAGTCGGGGACGACGTGAGGCTTGACAGCGGAGTTCGTGGACGACGTGAGGCTTGACAGCGGAGTCGTGGACGACGTGATGCTTGACAGCGAGGGTCGTGGACGACGTGATGCTTGACAGCGGGTCGTGGACGGACGTGACATGCTTTGACAGCGGGGTCGTGGACGACGTGTTGGCTTGACAGCAGAGTCGTGGACGACGTGAGGCTTTGACAGCAGGAGTCGTGGACGACGTGATGCCTGACAAGCGGGGTCTGGACGACGTGAGGCTTGACAGCAGAGTCGTGGACGACGTGAGGCTTGACAGCAGAGTCGTGGACGACGTGAGGCTTGACCGCAGAGTCGTGGACGACGTGAGGCTTGACCGCAGAGTCGTGGACGACGTGAGGCTTGACAGCAGAGTCGTGGACGACGTGAGGCTTGACAGCAGAGTCGTGGACGACGTGATGCTTGACAGCGGAGTCGTGGACGACGTGATGCTTGACAGCGGGGTCGTGGACGAGGGGCATCTCCCTGGAGAAGACAGTCACTGAGTCGGCTTCCGTGGTGGAGACGGTCTCGGGACGACCCTCTGTCGCGGCCTCTTTTGACCTGGATGCAGCAACCGGGAGTGCAGACGCCCTGGGGGCAGCCACCGGAACTGCAGACGCCCTGGGGGCAGCCACCGGAACTGCAGACGCCCTGGATGCAGTCACAGGAAAATACGTCCGAAACGCGGGAGTGGGCACGACCGGGGGTGACGTGGCTGTCAGTGTTGCCAATGTGCGTGGCGCAGGAGTCGGTGGCACTAACTGAGCATCCGTGGAGAGGGACGAGCCTATCTTGGGATTATCCCGACCTAGGTCACAGGACGTTACGCGCGCACGTTGACGCTTGACTATAGCAGTCTGGCTGGTGGCAAGCTGGGAATCCAGCACATGACCCACCAAAGCTGACCAGACAGGGCGAACGGGTTCTAAACCCATGGCTTCGGGACCCGTGCAACCCCGTGGGGAGCCAAACCCAACGATCAGCTCCTCTAAGAGCTGCCCCACGGTACCGGCCCGAAGCACCGGCCACAAATGGGTGGCCCAAATAAGGGCTTCACCAGTTAGGCGAAGAAACACAAAAGACACCCCAGCATAATCGGTCTCCGGGGGATATAAACTGAAAAAACGCAAACATTCATTTACAAAAACATGGCAACGGACTGGATCGCCATCGAAACGGCCGGGGTAAAAAGAAAAATCGCGGATACCTGCCGTCTCCATGTTGGCGGGTTATTCTGTAACGGGGAGGCAGATGGGAAGCAGGAGACGTATGCAGGTTCACAAAAGGGAGGATTTATTCAAAAAGGGAAAACCAAGGGAGACACAGCGAACGAAAAAAGCGGGGACCGAGAAACGGATTGCTGGTGGGAACATAAAACACGCCGCAGCCGGAAAACGGGCCACGGAACGAAAAAAGGTGGTAAACAAAAACACACCGGGGGGGGAAAACGGGTGGTAACTAAAGACAACGCGGAAGTGAGCTAAACAGAGAAGATGACCTGGACAGAACGCGGCACCACGGGCAAGGGCGGACATGGTGGAGCAGGGGAGGAGCACGGACGGAACGCGAAGGGACACGATAGCCAGGTACGACCATAAGGGCGAGGCGTGCAGGGACGTGACTGACGTGGACCGGCAACAACATTAATAACCCGCGAGGTGAGTCTCTCGCGGTCTTGTCTTTATAGGACGTCTCACAGCTGATCCCAATTACCGCGATAGTGGTGAGACGTCCTGATAGGCGCGCGCTGCCGTGGCGCGTGACAGTACCATTACACCCAAGACGAATCCAAAAAAGCCACAAAATAACCACAAGAATGAAGCTGTGCAAGTGTGACATTCTCCACAAGTGCATCTTTCTCCACATTGTAATGATGTGCATGCTCAGGCCCACAGTGTGCTCAGGCACAGAACGTACAAAGCGCAGTGTGAGTGCAGTCCATCGGGGTGAAGGGCAATCATGCTCTAGCATGGTACATGGGAACTGGGTATAGTGTGAGTATGCCCTTAGACTGCTGTGCCACCCAAGTGCCCCATTCTCCTGGTCCTGTATGTTTATGTCTGGCATAATGTTCACAATAATACATTTGTCTTACTGTAAAAGCTCATCTGATTTTGTACTGAATTTTGTACTTTTAATCTGAGAAAGCACAAATCTTAATACATTTAGAGAACATATAATATTATAGACTTTATTATAGAATATTATAGAATAAGTGTCTCTTTCCAGGCATGTCCTCTCTTAATGTGAGAGAGAGACTTTTGACTTTTGAGGACCTTTATTTTAACATTCAGTCAAGAAAAAAACATCCAAACTTTATCATATGGGGCGTCGATAAAACAGTTCTAGTAATGACACTACAATGTTAGACATACACAAATCTCAATACATCTGCAAATAAAATAATAATAATAATAATAATAATAATAATAATAATAATAATAAAAAAACAGAGCAATAAAACCATCCTTAAAACAATAAGCTACAAGCTCACCACACAAAAAACAATCACTATACTATAAAAAACTTTCACCACTCTCATCATCAATTGTACACAGAAGTTGCTCCAGAGCCCACATTGACAGAAAAACCTGCAACTTGTGTGTTATTTAAAAAAAAGTCAATTAAATTTTTAGTCGGATCCTGATCAGAGTTCTCGCCATAACATCAACATCAACAGTGCCCCTCTGTCCTATCATGTTCTTCCTAGTCACGCAGATTGCAAGTTTTGCTTGGCCCAATAAAAAGTTTATCAGGCAAATTTTTGCCTTATTGGATTTTGTGTAGCTTAAACCAAAGATGAAGAGACTATCGTTCAATATAACCCCGAGAGCAGCTAACCAGGACCTGAGGGAGCTAAACATGGTCATCAGGCAAGTGCATTTTAAAAACAGATGCTCTACAGTCTCCTCTTGTCCACAAAAAGGGCACGTGGAAGCAACAGTGGGATCAATGTGGGCGATATGGCGGTTGGTAGCTATGGCCCAATGTATGATCCTCCACTGCAAATCACCGATGCGTTTCTCTATTGGAGGTTTATATATGGTCCTCCAACAATGCCTAGGGGAAGAGTCTGGAGGCAACAGGCCCACCCACCTAGACGCCTTTAGTCCCATCAAAGAGTTCTTATGTAGGACCTTTACGCATACAGGCCGTTTTGGTGGCACTCACCAGATCTGTGAGCTTGGGATCACTAAAAGACAATAAGAGTCCTTTCTCCTCAATCTGTTCCTGTCTTGCTGCTGTGATTGAGAGAGAAGGAAATGGTGCTCTCTCCTCCTACTCTCCCTGATCCAGAATACTTCCAAAACTGGGTGGAAGTGCAGCAGCCACCTCCTCCACAACCCTCTGCAGTAGACGGTGAGAACGGATTCCCGTCTCCATGCTCAGTGTGCTGATGGACTTCCATGTCCCATTAGCTCTTAGGCTTCTAAGTTTGTTGATGCCAGCCTTGAGCAGACGGCGGCGCACCTCACCAGACTGCAAAACCCCTGTGGGGCTCTTCATTTACACAAGACAGGGGTTGGTTTTTCAGCCTGTTGCTCTCCAACACAGTGGACCAGGCTTTCAGAACAGATTGATAAAAGTCAGAGGTTCTTGTCAAGTTCATATCTGTCGTTCTAAGGGCAAAGAGATGCTTATCATAGCCAACATTCTCCACACGTTGGAGTAACTGGCACGCTGTAGCACTCCATGACAACCCTTCTGTATATAGGAATTTCTTTAGTGTTTGCAACCTGAAAGCTAATATTCGACTGCATAGATCAATAAGACCCTGCCCGCCCTCCGGACGGGGCAGAAACAGTACAGCAGCCCGAGTCCAATGCTGTCCAGTCCAAAAAAATTGGACGAGTCTGCTCTGTATGTGTCTGACTAAAGAATCGGGTGGGTTCAAGACGATGAGCCTGTGCCACAGCATAGATGGAATTAAATTGTTAATAATCAAGACTCTTCCCCTATATGAGAGCTTTGGGTGGATCCAATTCCAACGTGATAGGCGAGCCCCCACCTTCTTCATCACTCCCTCCCAGTTCTTCTTCTGATAGTCCCCTAAACCTATGAATACTCCCAGATATCTAATGCCACTCCGTCTCCACTGCAGATTCTCTGGTAAAACTGGAGGCCTTTTATTAGTCCACTGGCCAAGAAGAACCGATTCAGACTTGGACCAGTTTACTTTTGCTGAAGATGCTGCTGCATATGTCTTAAGAACCTCAGTTAATGCTTGAACGTCTTCTTGCTCAGTGATAAAAACAGTGATGTCATCTGCATACGCAGACAGGACCAGCTTCTGTGTACCCCACATAGTGAGACCCTGCATATGAATTCTCAGATTCTGTAAAAGGGGTTCAATGGCTAGACTATAGAGCTGACCCGAAAGTGGGCAGCCCTGTCGTATGCCCCGCCTAAGTCTTACAGGGCAACTTAGTCCTCCCCCTATCTTTAATAAAATTGTGGCATCTGCATAAAACAGTTTTATCCACGTCAAAAACTGCTCACCAAATCCAAAAGCCTCGAGTGTTTTTAGTAAATAGTCATGATCCACCCTGTCAAAAGCTTTCTCCTGATCTATACATAACACCCCAAGATCACACGAGTTCATTTTAGCCAGTTCAAAAATGTCCTGCACCAGAAATATATTGTCCATAATGCATCTTTCAGGAACACAATACGTTTTGTCATAATGGATTAAAGACTCAATATGAGCTCTCAGTCTATTGGACAAAACCTTGGATAAAATCTTTTAGTCCGTACATAAAAGTGCCACCGGCCTCCAGTTCTTTAAAAGGCTCAGGTCTCCTTTCTTTGGTAAAAGGGATAAAATTGCTCTCGTACAGCTTACTGGCAAATGTCCATGTTTAAAAGACCAGTTTAGTACTTCATGTAAGTTCATTCCCACTGTATTCCAAAAAGTTTTATAAAACTCGGATCCAAGTCCATCGATTCCAGATGCTAGTCCTTTGTACAGCTGTTGAACAGCCACAGTAAGTTCTTTGAAATTGATGGCAGTCACCAGCATAGCTGCTTGAGTTTGGCCCAGTTTCGGTAGGTTTTTTAGCAGTTCTTCACTGCAAACAGGGTCTGTTGTTCCAGCGGAGTACAGTTTGGAGTAAAAATCCAGGGCAATGCTCCTCATTTCTGTGACACTCGTGGTTACAATTCCATCCGGTCTCCTCAGGTACATCATCTTTGCTCCAGGTTAAAGAAGAAAGTGGTCGGAGCATCAATCTCATTAATCTGGGAATACCGACCCCTAAAGAGGGCTTTCTTTGCTTCCTCATTTAAGTAAAACTGAGAGCATTCTTCTTTTCCTCCCAATTCTTTCTTACTTCTGCACTGTTATTTTGACTCATCTCCTGCTCTGTTTCTCAAATTTCTCTGTATAGTGTAGATAAAGAAGCATTTATGATGGTTTTAATTTGCTCTGTACACCTCTGACAGAAAATTCTCACTTGTGTCTTCCCAACCTCCCACCATGTTGCCAAACTTTTGAATTCACTTTTCTTTTCTCTCCATTTTCCCCAAAAATGTCTAAAATTACTACAAAATTTTTCATCCTGTAAAAATTTAGTATTAAGACACCACATGGATTTGGATTTGGATTTCAACTCTTCCGACAATAAAACGTCCAAAGTAACTAGATGATGATCAGAAAAGCCACTAGGATAAATGCATCCATTTAAAAACCTATTCCTATACGATCTATTAATATAAAACCGATCGAGTCTCGCTGCACTTATCCTACTGCCCGTTGCTTTGATTCATGTGTACTGTTTGGTTCTTGGGTATTGTTCCCTCCAGGGATCCACTAACTGATGAGATTGTAATATGCTATCTAAAACCTGGGCAGAATGAGGGTGAGGTTCTTCCCCAATCCTATCCATAAAAAAATTACAGATGCAGTTCCAGTCGCCTCCCATCACTACTACAACTTCATTATTTTCCTGCTCCAGCTTTTCTTTTACTTTTTTAAAACTACTAACACATTCTACTCCCAAATTTGGTGCGTAAATATTAATAAAAAGAAAGTGATAGCCTCGGATTTCTGCTTTAACTAATAAAACAAGCCCCTTTTCAATTTCAAACACCTGAGTGTTATTTGATATTAGTTTTTTGGAAAGTAAAATAGCCATGCCTCCAGTAAAATTAGATCCATGACTAAAAAAAATGAAATGGTCATACCAGGACCGCTTTAGCTCTACCTCATTGGTAACATCACTGTGAACTTTTTGTAAGAAAACTATGTCCAAATTCCTTTATTTAATCAGTTCATAAATGACTGCTCTTATAATCTTATCCCGACCACCATTAATGTTTAAAGATCCCATCCTTAGCTTCTCCATGGGCATAAAAAGAAAGAAAAAACAGACAGAAAAGAATAGGACAGTAAAGAAGAGGATAGGACATATGCACTGCAATTTAGCCATTTTATATATCTACAATAGTTTTGGGTTTTCTCTCTGTTCTTTTCTCAGTTTAGTCACAAGCTTCTTTAGTCTGTATCTCTTTTGTTGACTCAGTTCAGTGACATCAGTGCTCCCCCTCGCTTTTTCTACAGATTTAAAAAATTTATCAGGGTCTGGAAAAAACTCCAGCACATCGACCTTTTTACCATAAGTGCCGTCCAAAAATTCATTTAGTTCCTGAACTGAGAAATAATGCTGGTCAGAATTCGGTAAGGACATAACCTCAGAAATGTCTGAGGCACTGTCTTCAGCCATTATTTCAGATGCACTATCATACTCAGATTGACGAACATTGTTAAAAAGGTAACGGCCCTGAGTACCCTCACGTGGAAGGTTCCCTCCAGTAGCCTTACCTACTTCAGCCTCACTACCTACAGACATCTCTTCACAGATCAAACCGAAAGCAGTCTTATTAGTTTATTCTGTTCTCCATTATTCTCCACATTGTCACTATCATTATTATTATCATGTCTGCTCACGCCAGTCTCATCACCATTTAAGACAGTTATAGCATCACTCTCAGAGCTCATGCAAGTATTATTAATATTTTCAACATAAACTGTACATGTTACTGAGGGGATCTGGGGTTCAGCCATGTTACCCTCAGCCTCAGAACCAACAGAAATCACCTGTTCCTTCTGAGTTCCTGGTTCAACTACCAGAGACAGATTAGACCTTTTTTCACCTTCCATTTCTGGACCATCAGCACTACGTTTACGTCCTGTGCTCACATTTTGCCATGCGTTGTATGCATCAGGGTCACGGACAGGCCTGGCTGGCACCGGGGTGACACTGGGCCCCGCTCTTTCAGCGTGTACCTCTGTCCTATGTGAACACCCTGACCTCAAGTGCCCAAGATCACCACATTCAAAACACCTCATTTGTCCAGTGCTTGTAAAAGTGTCCAAAGCATGTATGACTTTCCTTCATGTTTAATTCTGAATGAAATGTTAAGAGCAGGTTCATTTAGCACCATGATTACAGTCCTCCTGAAGGTAATCATGTGCTCCAGGACTTCAGCTTTATAATTTGAATTCACATTCCTAATTCCACTAACAATTTTACCAAATCGTTTCAGTTCCCTTTCAATATCAGCATTATCGATAAAAGGTGGGACATTGGATACGGTGACCCGACTTGTCATGGAGTCCAGCGGTGAAACAATAACAAACTCGTTACTCACCGTGATACCTTATTCTACCAGCTGATCCACCAGCTCCTTCTTGCTCACAAACACCACTACCGCTTTGTTCATACGTGACGCGGCCACTAATCTCACCTCACCGCGGGGAGCATTCGCTCCCCACGCGAAAATAAAGTAAAGTTAAATTATCGCTTTACCGTACCTAAAGAAGAAAAACACCGAAATGGTGAATGAGTAAAGAAAAAAGTAAGTGATAGTATAAACGTAAACAGTCACTCTCACACCACGCTTCCCTCACACCACACCCACACACGCCGCGCATGCGCACAGAGAGAGAGAGAGAGAGAGAGAGAGAGAGAGAGAGAGAGAGAGAACGTGTGTGCCACACAGATTACAGATTTAAATGTTGTTTTAATTTTTATTGTTCATGTAGTGCTCAGTAGGAGAATGTACAAACCACAGCACTTCACACAGACAAACCAGCATGTACAGAGGTGACTCACAGGACAATAGGACAAGCTGCTGAGTGTGTAAGAGCAAATGACACTCAGCATGAAGTGTTTGATGTGAATAGCTGGTATAGGCCAGTTAAGTCTGAAAATTCAGGTCTGCTTGCCACATAATTTTGTCTTATCAGATTGTATGTGTGTCTCTTTTGTTCGTGCCATGATACACTTCCTTAAACATGTGTTGTGAAGAGAAGACTTTGGTAGATCCCTGTTCTTTAAATAAAACATTGTGCCCACTCACACCTGATTGTCATCCCATTGCTTGAAAACACCTGACTCTAGTTTCATCTTCAAATTGCCTGCTAATCCTAGAGGTTCACATACTTTTGCCACTCACTAATGTAGCAAACCTAAGACTACACTTTAATTGGATTAATTTTTAATAATAATACAAAAAAAAAAATGGGGCACCACCAGATCGCTTTATGGTAGATCCGGAAACCTGTTGAAAAGGGAGCAACGAAATTGCTCAGTCTCGGTCTGAATAGTGAATTCGAAGTTGTATTTCTCGACCTTTGAATGAATAAAACTCTCTCACACCAAATGGTAAGTTCAAAAGGCTATAACAAGTTTATTAACTACAAATAAGGCAATACCAACAGACTATCTGATGAAATAACGATGAAATATGTATCACAGAGTTACAATCATAAAATGACGGTAATCATGTATTTATCACAGTATAGAAAACAGGAAATAGTGGCAAGCGGACATATCACAGTAATTAAAATCAGAAACCAAAATGACTCTGGGGAAACTAAGCAGTCGAAATATATCTATCACGAGAAAGCGTTATAGACTAGTTGTATGACAGTGACTTACTAGTAAAACAAATTACGTTGGTCCAGAATAGTATGGTGGAAACTACTTAGATGTAGGTAAGTAAATGTCGAAGCGTGGTTTTAGATCAAACGCAAGATTCGAGAATCAGAGACCCAAATAAAACCCACCAAGAGGTACTTGCCTGCCTGTTTGCGGGGGCTCATGGGAAGAAGATGGAACGGAGCCGGGCTTCTGCCTGTCGTCCGAGATCGCACGGAGGAACGGTAGCGGTCTCTCTTCCGATTTGACGGCGATGGTTCGGTGGACCTCGGGATGATCGTCTACCAGCCTTCCACTTGTGTCGGCATGCGGCTCTTGGAGCCACGAATGTGTCGCAGGTGTAGCGTGATAGCCGTACCCCCCCTCTCTCTCTCTTTACCTTCTTCCCCCAAGTCATAAACTTTACAACATCTTGGAATGCAAGAAGGCCCTACATCTGGACAGGATCTTAACCCCCACCGTTTGACTCCATCAACAGTTAACTCTTTCCCAAACCGACATACAACCTTCGACATCTCTAATCATAAACTAAGTCCATGTGCTATTCTTAAAAGGGGGTTTCAACGTTCCAGGCCACCAAGCTTTCTCAATTTTCTTCTGACTTTTGCAAAAATTAACGACTTTCTTTCCCCATAGTTGAACTCTGTCATCACAGCCTCTCTTGCAAACCTTATCACCCAAGCCTGGCGCCAGAAAGACACCCCTGGAGATTTACGACATCAAGAAACGATCAAGAAACTATCGCCTTCCCTCTTAAAAAAACCAAGAACTCAGCTTTCGTTCTAAAGAGACAAACTTTAATAATTGTATTAAACTCCTGATGAGAACAGTTTATCTTCATCGAAACCTTTTAATTATGTAACAAATAATCTTTGGATCCTGAGAAGTCCAAACACGCTATATCATTTAAATGATTCATACAAAGAGTGGATCAAGGATATTCTTTTATATCCACACACCATTATAGATCATACATATGTATGTTATTTGAATTTATGTATCTTCATATCTACTTGATTATGTGTTTTAGTATAATTATCCTTTTTGCTTTGATATTTAGTGATCTGGTTTAGTATGATATATAGAAATAACAGCTTTTGCCTATGTGTTTTGATCGATCGGTTTTAATAATTTGTGAACAAACATGAAGTTATTTACAATGTACCGTTTCCTACAGCTTGTATTAATCATAGTATTGTTTAGTTAAAAGTATAGTAAATGCCTGCGCTGTAGTTAGAATGCTTTAACGATGTTCTAAGTTATCAATTCAAGGTGCTTTTGATCATCTGAACCTTACAACGAAGTCTGCATCTAAACTTGTAACTTTGAGGATTTTCGGTTATTGTGTGATACTTTTCAATCTCTTTTAGATACGTAGGAATATTATTTAATCCAAGTTAGACGTCTGTGGCTTATGGTGAAATAAGGCAACCGCGATAGGAGAGCTTTACTGAGGAGTCAGCTTCTCATTGGCTAAGTAAGGGCAACTCCTTATGCCCCGCCTCCAGCCGCCCCCCGAGCTGAAACATTCAAAAGGCAACGCGTGACGACCACGTAGTGAGCTAGCTTCAAGTTTCATGTTTCAAGTCTTGTGTCTTTATGTTCTTTAAGTCTATCTTTTGTCTTTTATAATTTTTCCTTTTTGTAACGTTATTGATTATTCATTTTACTCAAGTTTTCGCGTTTTACTTTAAAGTTTCCTGTATACAGCAGTCTTAAGTAGTTCGGTATCGCTGAACTAGAAGATAGTTAAAAGAAAAACCAGACTCTAAGCTCGACAATTTTTTGTACCATACAAGTTCTTCAAGTTTTGTCGAAGCTCGTGGTGCTAGAACGTGCTCGACTCCACCTTTATCTGTGGCCAAGATAGAATCCGAGTCGCACGTCCGCAAGTCGAGGTCAAGGAACCTGATCACCAACAGCTGGGAAAAAGCCAAACCGGAGCGAGGCCCTCAACCCATCTGTGGTCCCACGGACCAAAGACACGGACCGGAGGCCTATAGCCAAGATCTTACAGTCCACCAAACAGGAGCATCAGAATCTGAAGATTTTTACCGCTTCAGTTCCATGTGTGACGTCAGACGAAAGGCAGAGGCCCGGTTCCGTTCCATCTTCTTCGCGTGAGCCTCCACAAAGCAATCGGCAAGTACCACTGTTGTGGCTGTTCTGGGTCCCTGATTTATCGTACTTTGCGTTGTTAAGCTAAAACCACGCTTCAACATAGACTTATTCATGCCTAAGTAATTTTTAACACACTATCCACATTCAACGTAATTAAGGTTACCAGTAGCATTGCAACGTTAGTAATTATTGGGCGACCGATAAGTTACATAGAGTCATCTTGGTTTCCGATTTTATTACTGTAAGGTGTACGCTTGCCATTATTCCCTGTTCTCCATACTGTGATATATACATGTTCATCGTCATTTTATGATTTTAACTCTGTGATACACTCGTTATTACATTAGATAAACTGTTTGGTATTGCCTTGTTTGTAGTTTAATAAACTTGGTTATGAACCTTTTGAATTTGCCCGCCTGGTTTGAGAGCTCTCATTCATTCAAAGATCGAGAAAACTACTTGGAATTCACTATTCAGAACTAGACTGATCAAGTTTGTTGTTTCTTTTTCCTGGTTTCCAGATCGGCCAGTGAATTATTTATATTTATCATTAATCGATTTGGTGGTGCCTCGTATTTCTTAATTAATTAATATATAATTTAATTAATAAAGTTTAATTAAAAATTAATCCAATTAAAGTGTAGTCTTAGTTTGCTACACAGGCCTCGCTTCGGTTCGGCTTCTTCCCTGCGTTGGTGGTCGGGGTCTACCAGATGTAGACTTGCGGGCATATAACTCAGATTTCCACCCTGGCCAGCGGTGAAGGTAGAGTTACAGCGTTCGAGTGCCACGAGCTTCAGTTTAGTATTGAGGAGATCTTAGCTGGTTGGTTTTTCTCTATTTCCTAATTTGGTGATACCGAACTTCTAAGACTGCTGGACACAGAAGGCTTAGAGTAAAATAAAACGCAGAAACTTAAACTTTAACCACGAAAACTTAAAAGCAGATAAAACGAAGACTGGAACTTTTCAGGAACAAAAGAACAAAAGAAGAGAACTCCTTGATTCACGCTCAAACTTTTGTACGTATCGGACGCGAGTGGCTAGAGGCGGGGCAACAGGGGTTTGTCCTAGACTTAGCCAGTGAGAGTCTGCCTCGTCATTAAACCCCTACTTTCGTGGGTAGGTCTGCTAACTTCACCATAGGTCAGTAGGGGCCGCTACAGGCTAAACTAGAACATTGTTTAAGTCATTCTAACTACAGTACATGCATTCGCTATACCCTAACTAAACCATAATACGATTAATACAAGATGTAGAAAATAGTAAATCTAAATACTTCATTTTGGTTCTTTTATAAGTATGAGCCAGTATTAAAACTCGGTCGATCAATACATATGGATGACTATGCTATTATTTCTCTATATCATAATGATCAGCACAACACAATGGGACCGTATTACGTATAGAACGGTCACTATACTAAAACATTAACCAAGTGAATATGAGATACATGACAAATCAGTACATGCACATACATGTGTTTATAATGGGGGTACGATGAGTATCCCCGACCAATTATCATGGGATAAATAGTTGCGTATGGGCATGTTTGGACTCATTATGAAGCAGTTCTCGTGCGCTCCTTAACTAAGTGTTTTTGGTGAGGATGATCTGTTCCCAGTGAAAATGTAATGCTTTTATTAAAAAGTGTGTCTTTAGAACAAATGCTGGAATCCTTTCGGTCGTAAATCTCCAGTAAACGTGACCAGCAAGATAGATTAGGGCCGATTTCTCTTGGGGGGAAGGTGAATCTGGGGTGACTTGTCAGAAATCCTGTTAAGGCTACACATTGGGTTATTTTATGATGGGGGGCACAGGTTATCTGGCTCTACAAGTCAGAACCCCAATTTGGTGGGTTCGAGAAGAGGTCGACGCCGATGAGCCATCAGTTGCTGAGGAGGTTGTTGTCCAGATGTTGTCCACCTACATTCCAAAAGTCACAGAGTTTTATGGCTTGATGTTCCTAGAACCAAGGCAATACATTAGCTTAAAATCGAAATGGTCAAAGAACAAAGCCCACCTGGCCTGGCGACACCTTGCTGTAGTCACAGACGAAACGCCTGTAGAAATTGGCAAACCCCAGGAAACGCTGCAGTTCCTTGTGTGTCTGGGGCACAGGCCACTATGTGACTACAATGATGTTTGATGGGTCCGCCTTGATGCACACCCTCTGAACGATGAATCCAAGGAACGGGAGAGACTCGTACTTCTCGGCCCTTCTCGGTTCTCCATCAGGCAGGTGAAGACCAGACATACGTGCCTCACATGCTCCACCTCGGACCGGGAAAGAATCAGAATATCATCTTGATAAACCAACACGGTTAAGGAAATCTCTCAAAACATCATTAATGAAAGCCTGAAAGACTGCAGGCGCATTAGTTAACCCAAAGGGCATGACTCAGTACTCAAAGTGGCCCAAGGGTGTGTTGAAGCCGGTCTTCCACTCATCCCCACTCTTCATCTGCACCAGATGGTAGGTGTTGTGTAGATCTAGCTTGGTAAACATGGTGGACCCTTGTAGGAGGTTAAAAGCCGATGTTAAAAGGGGGAGAGGGTACTTGTTCCACTTTGTGATAGCATTGAGGCCCCGGAAATCAATGCATGGCCTGAGTGTGCCATCCTTTTTCTGCAGCACGAAAAACCCCACCCGGAGGGGAGAGGAGGAGGGTCGGATGAGGCCTACGGCAGGGGACTCCATTATATACTGCTCCATGGCCTCTCCTTCAGCACGGGAGAGGTTGTACAGCCAACTGGTGGGGAAGGAACTCCCCGGGAGAAGCTCAATGGAGCTGTCGTAGGGATGGTGCTTGGGCCGGCTGGTCGCATCGTCCTTGTCAAAAACCCTCCTCAGGCCGACGTAAACGTGAGGCACCTGAGAGAGGTTGATGGAAGTCGTGGAACAAGAAGTGCGTGCTTTCTCCAGGGACGATGGAATGGTGGATCGTAGACAACTCTGGTGGTAATGCTCACTCCAGCCCAGGACCCTGCCCTGGCTCCAGTCGACAGTTGGGTTGGGGAACTTCAGCCAGGGAAACCCGAGAACCAAAGGAGTCTTATGGATAGGGGCCACTGCAAACGAGATGATTTCGTGGTGGTTTCCTGACAGAACCAGTGGAAGCGGGTGGGTCCGGTGAGTTATTTCGGCCATCCAGAGCGTAGGCCCACCTTTTTTGCCTCGAGAGCTTCCAGCTGCGCCCCTCGTTGGGTGGCCAGGGCGCCGTCCAGGGCGCCGTCCAGGAGGTTGTTCTCCGCTCTGGAGTCTATCAGTGCCTCCAGAGTCTGGGTGGTACCTGCCAGGTGCAGCGACCCCTTTTGGGTGTACAAGGTATTAGAACTTTCTTCTCCATGTGGTGAAATAAGCATTAACATTAATGTTAATTTATTTCACCATGTTGACTGACAATAAGTTTTATTGACTGTTAAGCTAAGACTCTGTTCTGGGGAATGAGAATTCCCCAGGCAAAAACTGGCAGAACCCAAGATGCAGACACAAGCAGACAACTGACCGAGCAAAGGAATAAGGTTTATTAACAACAGAGCAAAAATAATGTCATACGAAAAACGAGAGTTCAGGAAGCTGGCACGGTGACCGGGAGAACACAGGAGAAGGTGCGGCGGCTTCATGAGACTGGCTCCCTCTGTGAGTGGAATCCAAGAGTGCAGGAACTGGCGTGAGAAGCAGGTTCGTGGAGAAGGCAGGCTTCATCAATGGACGATCAAGGGATTGTTGGCTGCTCGGCGTGGCGTTAAATAGGAGTGTGGAGATGAGTGTGGAAGCAGATCAGGTGTGTGTGGAAGGCAGAGACTGGGAATGACAGTCAATGGATCTGCGAGGAAGCACAGCACAACATGCGAGCACGTCGCACCGTATGAAAACAAAGTGCACGTGGAACGGTGGCAAAATGTAAACACAGCGTGAGAAGAGCGATCGTGCAGAAACGAAACCAGATGAAACAAAAGCGTGGCAAATACGAGGCATGGCAGAGTGGACCCTGACAGACTCGGGCTTTTTTAATTTCTGAAGTGCTACTTAACACACTACAGTGACGATCCCAATAATAGCCCCTTGGACCCTATGAGGCCGTAACTGTCTCTGGAACAGAGGTCGCCATTGTGACTGACTTTGGAACAACGTCACCACTGTGACCAACTCTGGAACAGACGTTGCCATTGTGACCGACTCTGGAGCGAGCGTAGTCCTTGTGACTGACTCTGGAACAATATTGCCATCCTTGACCGATTCTGGAACAGACGTCTTCCTGACTGGCTCTGGAACTGACGTAGACGTGACTGGCTCTGGAACAGAAGTCGCTGCCCTGCTGTGGGAGCATCGCCACACCAGGCTCTGGAACTAAGCGGTCCCTTTGGTTTTCTTCAGGAACATCGGGACCCACCTGGACCTCCCCAGGAGGATGGCCAACAACAGATCCAATTCCTTTCAAAAACTGGTAACAGGTCCAGCTTTTGTGAAAACACGAAAAAGGGTGAGTGCTTGATATGCTCAGCAGAGCTGAGGCAATACTTCATGAAGTCAAAAAGGCCGGGTTCAATACCATGTGGAACAGGTGAGACCAATCAGCAATCTGGAGCTTGCGGTCTGGAGAGGACTTCCGAATTGGTCTGCAGGAGTCACGTGGCTTGCCGAAGGATTGTGAGAGTTGTAGTTTAGATCGCTGTCAGCGGAGGTGAGTGGAGTGGAAACCGGGGGTTGGTTGCGAGGTGTAACATACACTAGTACTGTGCATGTAATAATTTAAATGTGGCAAATAATCTGCTTGGCTTTGAATACACTATTTCATAATTACACTTACTTCATAGCCCTACCTTCACAAATAAAAGACTTTTAAATGCTTACAAGCTTTAAGGTCAGCAATCACATTAGCCTCAGACCCTCAGTAGATTGGCTATAGGGCTGAAAATAGCCAAACAACTAACTAGAGTTGAAAATGCATCTCTATTTCCAAGTGCTATCTGTCACATCGTGGCCCAATGAGCAAATAGGGGACGTGCGCAGGCTCTATTGTTATTACCATACTGCTTTTTATTTATCACTGGAAGAATGAGTTTAACTGCAAAACATAAACAATGGCGGGCTTTATGGCAAAACATAAACAATGGCGGGTTTTACGGCAAAACCTAAACAATGGCGGGCTTTAACGCACAAACAGAGACAAAACCGGGCTTTACCGCAACAACACAGACAAAACGCGGGCTTACCGGAGAATAGAGTCCATAAGTACAGGAGTAGCGGGAACATAGCACTTGTAAGCGGCAGAAAGCCGCAAAACTGCTGCAATGGTTCAAACGTGGTTTCCACCACCTACAAACAATGCCCCGCGATGAGGGAGAGCTAGGGCCTTGCCTAAATAGTGTCCCGGCCACCTAAAAGTAATCCTTGTAAGTGCCTTAGCTTCTCCCTCGGGTGCTCCGCAGTTCGTTGGAGCACCGCAACCGTCATGTGCAGATTGCCCCCTGGTGGCAAAGAGGGGAGTGACAAGTCCGAGTCCCGCGCTCTGTGACATTATCCCACAATTATGATATATTTTTTGTCATTCATATTTAGGGACCAATGTGTGATATTTATCTAAATTTCATAGATGCAGCAACGCCCTAGCTGTAAGATGTAAGAGAGGGTGCTTTTCCTGGAAGGAGGAAACTCAAATAAAAATTATGATGATATTTTCATTCTGTTAAAAAAAAAATCTATTTGTTGTATTTCTGATCAATATTAACGTGATTCTTTGCAAGTTCTTCTAGTCCAGTAGTTGTCAAACTGTGGTACGTGTAACGCGGGTGCGGTAGGAGCAGGAGAGACGAGCGCAGGTTCTAGTTTATATATGGTTTATTAAAGAAATAGTTCATACAACTAAGAAATAAACACATGTAAAGCAAACCCTGAACCAAAAACCGGGCACGATTGGAAATAATCTAAGAACGCAACAAAGGGAAAACACAGCTAACAAAAACAGACCAAAAAACTAAACTAGAAAACCTGAACCATAACAGAAGCGAAAGAAACTAAGAAATGAGCCACGGAACTAACATGGTGAACGGAGACAGTCTACAAATGCATGGAGCCCCAAAATGGGTGGGCACCCCAAAACAGGTGGATCCACAATACGGGTAGGCAAAACACCAGCGGCTGAGCTGCAAAATGGGTAGGCAAAACACCAACTGCTGAGCCGCAAAACAGGTGCGAACAGCGAAGCCTCAAAATGGGTGTGATTAGCAGAGCCGCAAAACGAGTGGGTGAACCAAAACAGGCGGAGAGCCAAAACGGGTGGATGAACTAAAATAGATGGAGAGCCAAAGGGGGTTTATGTTCCAAAGTGGATGGAACGCGGAACAAGCAGGCAAATTAAAGACGTGCAAACAGGCAGGAGGTAAATCGCAGATGGAACATGAAACATACAAGTAATCAAAAGCGAATCAGACAGGTAACCCTACGCGGACGGAATGCGAAGCAGGAAGGAAAGTCCAGCGCGTACAGACAGGTAAATCCAAAGCGGACGGGACCGCAGATGGGAGTAGATCCACAGGTGGACAGAACTGCAGGCAGGAACATGCAGCAGACTCGGACATAACCAAGACATTAATCCGCCCAGAATGTCTCTCAAAGCCAGTCTTAAAAAGGGAGTCCCACAGTAGACAATCTGTAATCCAGAAGCGGTGGAGCTTCCGAATAGGTCCATCTGAGTAATGTGGCTTAGTTCGCCCTCAGCAGGGTTGAGAGGCAGGGAAACCATGGTGAGACCATGGAGTGTAACAGTAAGTGTACCACTAGTGGTACATGAAGGAGCATACGTTGGTACACCAGGTGAAAAATGTAATTAAGGAATTATTAATGTATCTCAATAAATAGTTAAAATGCAATAAATATTAGAAGAATATAAGTAATATAATTATAATATAAATTACTGAGTTAAAACAGATTTGTTTTTCCAATAATAGTCTTTCTTTGATTTCAGATACAGTCCCCTCCACAGTCCCCTTAGTCTGAGAAAAAAAAAATCCCTCATCAAGACATAACTATTTTTTTTAACAAAATCGCATTACTGGCACATCGAGAAATTCTTAGAAACAAAATGTAACTGAAGCATTTATCCATTTATATTTTCTTGCTTCACTGGGTAAATATATGGTGACAGAGTGGTAAAATTCTCTTAGTGATTCTTAAACAAGAGAACACATAATTCATATGATATGATTTAACTTTCATTTTTATCTAGATCTCAGGTACCGACAGCAGCACGGACAAATCTGTATATGAGGTTTAACACCAAGTCTTCCAACATTGCTGTTTCTGCGAATGATCAGATGGGTTTTTTGGAAGCAATGATTTTTTCACATAAATAGTGGAATTGTCACTGAAGTGATGGCAAAGTTAAATACTGAGAAGCTGCTACCTGCAGGATACTATGAGTCTGACTGACAAATTAATATTCATCGGACTATGGACTTTTATTTCTCTCCATTCTGCAGAGAAAAAGATCCTGTGCACTGAGACTCTTTCATCTGCCTCTGGTGATAACAACGCATTCTGGTAGATGCACACTGTGACCAGAAACTTTACAGAGCATAACACCATGGATTTACTTCTGAACTGAAATCTGGCTCATGACTCTCAGTGCTTCTTGGAGTAGGGTCTGAGTATGTGGCTGTCAAGTGAATAGATGGTTTTTGCCTACGTTACACAGACATTCTATGATCAAGAACCTTCTGATATTGACTAGAGACTGATTTATACACATGGTGAATGTAAAATAGCTTTAAGACCAAAATAATTACTTCCATGAGGGAGTGTGCATTTCTCTGAGGGAAGGCGAGTGTGGGAGAAAGAGAGATTGAACCCCTTGATGAAATCACTGGAGGGATGAAGAATAAATATTCATCAACATAATCTATAGTCAACGAAAAGGAGTGGATCAGGTTGGGCTAAAGGTTTCAAACTACAATCGACTTTTTACTGAACTAGGATTTATGTGCAGTTTCTATTTAGACTTATCCAAGAACCATCATTCTAATCCAAAGCAGGTGTCAGGTTATCTTGGGATGAGGAAATTGAGGAAAGGTCTGGGGGAGCCAAGAAAACCCAGAGGTTTAAACTGGTGGAGGGATTCTGATGGTGGTTATAAAACATCCTCCAGCAAGAAAAATCCTTCAAGATGACTGATTTTTTAAAAACTAAAACCATATAAACGTGGAATGATATTTTTTGACATTTTGGTTTCAGATAGTTGTCTGGACCCCCTAATAATTAGCCCATTAATCCAGCCTCCTGAAAGCTTCAGAAGTCTCTTTAGGTCTAAGCATAAACCAGGCTAAAGGGAAAAGGGCAGTACTCTGCAACCACAATGAAACAATGATCAAGAGACTGACGGAGACATAAGTAAGCCAAACACAAACAGACAAAAGGGTTTTGTGACATTTACTGAAGATCACTAGTCCAGCCAACTTCCTGACTATTTTCTCTGTCTCGTCATCCTTCATTAAGAGTTAAATCTCTGAACAGATTGTGAATGCGGGATTCCATTTTCAACTGTCAGCATCATTTCCTCCGAGTCTTAATATCTGTCTCAGCTCCTCCACTTCCCTGCTGCCTTCTCACATTTTGACTTAAAAGTTTTCAGTGAAATTGTTGTAATTCTGCATTGTGTTTAGTCATCTGTGCTGTACCTGCTTTATAACTGACCTTGACTCCAATAACACTCTCTATTCTAATAAAGTTGGGATTTACCTGATCTGCGAAAGTCAGTAATTTACTAAATAGATCTCAACAGTGTATGGGAGAGCCTAGGTAGATAATGCAAGATCATGGATGTTCTCAATGCCATTCTTCTGAGCATATGGTCGTATTGTGTGACAGTTCTGCAAGGTGCAAGGTATTCCATGTTTCAACAGACAGTAGCTCTTGGTTCATGTCTCCATTCCACCATGCAGGATTTCCTGTTGTGTTCATGTATTTGGTTGAGCGAGTTTACATTTGTATGTCTGATGGCTGGACATGTCTGATGTCAAGGACATAGATAGCAGTGCAGTGTGGGGTTGAGTTCCAGTGCCCTCTGTTTGTCTAGGTCTGTGTTCTCCTCGGGTTTTTCCTATTCTTAAAGATCCATCTAACTTGGATTTAACACATTTGTCTGCTAGGATTATCTGGCTACAGCTGTCCAACCCAAGCCTGCCATCTAGCAATTACAACTATGTTTGTTTGTTTATTTATTTAACTCTGCATTAACATCAATGGCTAGTCATAGCAGGAGCAAGGTCACATTTATACTAGTCAGACACATTCACTCTGGGCCAATTTAAAGCAACCAATTAAAATAATGGATGTCCTTGGAACATGGTAGGAACCCGGAGTACCTGGAGTAAACTCACATGGACATATGGAGGACATGTAAATGCCACACAGCTCCGAGGTCAAGACATAGACAGGGATCTCTGGAGCTGTGAGGTAACTGTGCTAACCAGTTGCACAACCGTGCCTCTCTGGCAATTAAAAGCAAAAAGCACTTTTTTACATTAAATCATATATATTAGTATATAGTGTATATATACTGTATATATACTATATATATATATTTAATATCCATGTTTTTATAGTCAGTGTCCTATAAGCTCTTGTGCTCTACTATGTGCAGGATGAGCTGTTCTGCCTGACAATTGAGCTCTGATTGGTCAGCCTGATTTTAATACATCTGAACAAAGCAGAAATTAGAATAGGCTCCGATTAAAAATTTTACACAGAGTTGCAGTCTGTCAGTTTCAGACTCGGTGTGAAGGACGGCATTAATATGCACGTGTTCTTTTCAGAACTTGACGTGTGTAAAGTCAAGTTCAGTGTGACTCAGTATGAAAAGGCCTTTACAGTCCAAGCAATTGTGGATTAAGGGTCTTGCTCAAGGACCGACAGTCCAGAGTCCATTACCTTAACCACCACAGTCCACTTTGTACTGTAGTTGAAAAAATTCCCCAATCTTACATACAGTACATCTGCATAATAACTGATACCAGCACCATTACATAACAATGGGACCGTTGATCAGTTTTCTATGCAGATAGCCATGGCCATCAATGACAGGGATGGGAGTTCCCTTTTTACAAAAATGTCGTGGTCAAACCAGCGTACCTCCCTATCAAGGATCTGCACATCAACATCTTTGAAAGAGTGACCACTGGGCTGTAGGTGGGTGTAAACTGCAGAGTTCTGGCCTGATGAGGTAGCTCTTCTATGTTGTGCTATCCGTTTTGCTAGCGGCTGTTTGGTATCCCCGATGTACAATTCCTGGCAATCCTCCTGGCACTTAACAGCATACACTATATTGCTCTGTTCACAACTTTACAATCCAAGAAGGCTAACCTGTCATTCTTCACATCCTCCCTGGTGAACTTGAGGTGTTTTTCCACTGAGTTGATGTGGTTGGTGAAGTTTGGTACTTCCTGAGATTTCATTTTAACCCAGGTGTCATCCACGTATCTGAACCAATGGCTGGGTGATGTTTATTCCAACTAGCTGAGACTGAAGAAGTCACTTAGATAAGTGACGAAACGTATCTCCCACAAAACCTTATACCCAGATGAACTGATTCAACTTCTGTGATTTTCTCACCTGGATTACTGAGTATGCCTCAAGACACTAATGTGGAAATCCGCAACAGATGTTCAATATTCAGGCGAGACTAATCACGACCTGGGGCCCTCCATGCCAGATGGCATTGCAGTGGGCTGAGGAATAGGTGACATTACAGTCATTACTATTTTACATACTATTGAGTGAGAATGGATGACGTTTGGGGTGGAGACACTGTTGCTTACATAGAACACAATTTACTGTATTAGTCAAGTAAACAGACTGGATTGGTGTACTTAATTGGTTTATTCAGTGCATATTCTTTGGACTGTGCTGGCTCAGTAGTTAAGATGTTGGACTACAATCCCATCTGCCAAGCTGCCACTGTTGGGTCCTTGTGCAGAGCCCTTAACCAACAGTTTCCTGAATTGTAAGGCTGAATCAGTTGTTAGTTGCTCTGGCTATGGGCTTAAATGACTAATGTAAATATGTACACATACAGGTGCTATGTGAGCATTATTGTTAACATACTTGCCCGCATACAGTGTGGAATGGTGTCAGTGCAATCATCATCAATGAAATTTGTAAGACAAATGAGATAGGGTTTTCAAAAAAATAAGTCTGTTTCAGCTCCAGTCATCATCCAGCTTGAAAACACTGAAGTGTTACAGAAATTTCTGGTTGTCCTCCTGAGTGATAAGTTCGGATGGGAAGCATGCACAAGAAGGGCATCTCTGATGAGGCTGAGGTCTTTTGATATAGGGGGTCAGTTGCTATGAACTTCTATGCTCCATTTTCTGTACTGCTGTAGGCTGGGGCAGCAGCATCACATCAATGAATACCAACAGACTCAATAAGATCATCAAAAGGACTGGTTCAGTCCTGGGGTTCAAATTGGACACTGTGGAAATCGTGTTGCAGAGGACACCAACAAAGTTGTCAGATGTCATGAGAAACCACTACCATATACTCCATAAAAAGAATAATCAGGAGCAAAAGGCTACTAATGCCTCGGTGCAGAACAGAACATTTATGCAGGTTCTTGCTCCTTGCAACACTTCCTCCATGCAACAATTAAATTGTTCATTAGCAACCAATCTCTGAACTTGCAAATATATTATTATTATTTAAACTGGGAATTGGTGCATAGTCACATACTGGACATCACTTTTATCACCACAGACGACATTTGTTGGGCTGCAACATGCCTACAAGCTAGAACGCATTCTTACAAACAAGTCAGATCCATGGAGGCCTCTTCTTGCTACCAACAGGACCAACAGGACTTCAAGGATCTGCTGCATTTATGCCAGATATGTTAAAGGTCTTGCAGAATCCACGTCTCTATGGGTCAAAGCCTTGGCAGCAAGAAGGAAAAGTACATATTAGGTAGGGGGTTTTACTGTTATGACTGATTGGTATTGAGACAGTATCTAACGATCTTGCTATAATTTTTAATGAATCTGCGGTCAAAATTTGCAAATCCTAGGAAGTGTTGCAGGTCCTTGCAGGACAAAGGGGTAGGTTACTCCACCACTACTGTCCAATCTGGACTCAAATGTGATGCTGGTTCTGGATGGCTGGATTGTACTGTTAGGGTTGAAGAAGCAGAGCTTCTTGTAACGAGCCAATGTGCAGTGTATCACACAAGAGACAGAATTCGAGAGTCAGTGAAACAAAGGTGCATATTTATTTACAGTTTCCAAAAGTGAGAGTGTGTGGAGCTGTGCGGTGATAATGCTGGCGGTGATGAACTACATGGTCCTCATGGTTAGGTAATCCAATATTGAGCATGCCAGATCGCTCAGCTCTGCCGTGGTCACGTGCCGAGCTTGTTCAGTCATGGAAAATCCCGCACTGCCACATACGATACCACCAAATTGGAAAATGAGGGGAAAGCAGAACATACCCATACAAATAAAGGAATAAGGAAATAATATAAGGAAATAAATGGGATGAGAGCATCCCACAGGGTTCACCCCATGACAGTATCTGAATGTACATTATATAGACAAGTCTCTGGACTACATCTCAAAACACTGGTATTAGCATGGAGTTTCTTTCACATTCACTGTTACAACAGCGTTCACTTTTCTCAGAAGATATCTATTAAAATGGGGAACTTATGTTTGAGGTCATGTACTGATGTTTTACAATTAGTCCTGACACTCAATTGCTGTTCCAAAAGGTAGAGCCAAGGTTAAGTGCAAGTTCTCTATCAAAATTGGTAAAACATTCCTTTCTGGTCTTTGTAGTAGGAAAGAAAGGACAGAAAGTTGTTGAAAAAAACTTGTCTGGGAGGTGGAACCTATTAAAATGCCATATCAGTATACCATATTGGTGAGCTTTTCAGTATAAATGATTCTGTCACCATTGTTTTTCTATGGAGATTATATGGTAGTATGTTTACCATTATATGGTAGTACTATGCAGTGAGTGTGGCTAGATTAACAAAAAAAAAATAATCTCAAGAGGTGTCCACAAAACCTTTGGACATTTAGTGTATCTTCTTCCTGGAAAATAACAGGGTAGAAAATATTAAGATACGATGAGGCTGTCTCCGTTTGTACCTATGGGACAATTCCTACCTTATTAAAGAATATTCAAAACTTTCCATGACGGCACATGAATCAATGTATCAGATCATTCACAACTGTATGTCATGTTAGCAAAATATTGTTGCATGTTACCATAGTAAACAAAGCTAACTAGCTAACCTGAAATAATGTCATTGTAAGTTGGTATGCTCTGATGCAACACATCAGAATCAAATAAAGATATTAATTCCTTTATTATTCTGTGCATATCTATGCATTGAAACTCTGTTAGCCTGGATATCTCATGTTAAAGTTGCAGTGGAGTGAGTAAGTAAGGCTAAGCAGTATTTTTAGTATAGTTAAGAGCTTTCTGATAGTGTAACTATTTAATCAATTCTGAGGTGTCCTCATAGTATGTAAAAGAATCATCAATAGGTGAATTTCTTCAGCTGAAATGCCCCTTATGTCTGACCCAGCTTTGCTACAGACAGCTGTTCTAGAGAATTTCTTTAGGAATAAAAATAGAAAAAAACATGCTTAATCCAGATGGAGAACAGGAAACATTAAGACATGTATTTCTCGTCTTGTTACATTGCAGACATAAGAAAGAACAGAAATTCAGAAATAACAGATTTGTGTGCGAGATAACTATTGTTATAAGATTGTTATAGCCGTGTAACTACTAAACATGCTAGGGAGCTAACAAGACTTGTCTGAGAGTTGGTTTTCTAACATTCCACTGATGTTTTCCACAGATGTTTCTGTTCCTACGTATGTGATAACTTTAAATCCTTCTTGAAATCACCTGATTTGAAATGTTTTAAATACATGAATGCTTTTCAGTGGGTTCCTCACTGTTGAGGTATCTTTTCACAACAAGTGAGTATACATTACATATATGCTTTGACACATGCTCAGACATGGACCAAAAGTTGCCATGTTGACTGATTTTATCAAAACATAGTCAGTGTCTCAGGACTGAATAATGCAATTTAAAAACAATATTTTGATGTAATTTATATATGCTTGACTACATTCAGTATAAACACTATCTAGTCATCCCAAACATGAATACTTCCAGTGGTGAAAAACAATTCTATATTTCTGTGTATATATAAAATCATGATTTTTTTTTACAAAAGCCATAAAATTAGATAAAGAGAATTTAAAGACTATTGTTACTATATCAAGCAACAAAGATTACTCCAAGAGAATGTCATATGATAGTCCTTAAGGTCATAAAATATGCCATTGTAAATTGTAAGCAAATACAATTCTCTCTCACACTGACTAATTTTCATGCATCCACTAACAGGAAAACAGTGAACAACAATGGTGTGCTTGGCAGGGTTGCAAGGAGAAAGCCATTGTGCTTACTAAAAAATCAAACAAACAAACAAAAAAAAAACATTGCTTCCCATCATATGGCACATGGACAAGCTGGAAGGGTATTGGAAAAACATTTGTGGACAGATGAGAATGAAATAGAATGTTCTGAACTTTTCTTCAAATGAGAAGCATTATGTCTGGGAGAAGAAACACTACTTTCCCACATAAGAACAATATCCCATCTGTGAAACATGATGGAGATAGTATCATGGTACTGAGATGTAACCTGTTTTCTCATCTCAGCCAAATAGCTTACCATCATTGTTAGAATAATGAATTATACCAGGAAATACTAAAGGTAAATGTCAAGACATCTGACTGTAAACTGAATATCAAGATAATGTTGGTCATGTAGCAAAACCCTAACACTAATCTTTCAACTAAAGTTAATGTTGAAATGGTCAAGTTTCATGCTTAATATAACAGAAATGTTGTAGAACCTGTTCATGTGAGAAAACCCACACACATCCTAAAGTTGTATCTGTTCTATATGGAGGAATGGGCTACTTCCTCTAAAAATAAAAATAAAAAAATCCTCCAAACTTCCTCTATAACTCCTCCAAACTTATGTTTAGGACTGATCTACAGTTACCAGAAATGTTGGCGGTATTGCTGCACAATGTGGCTCACACCAATTAATAAAAGCAACGGTCTTGTATTTTTGCCACTCACAGATATATGATATTGATTTTACTCAATAAATAAGTGACCAAGTGTAATATTTTTGTCACAATTGTTCAACTGGGTTTTATTTAAATACTTTTAAGATTTGGGTGAAAATCTGATGATGTTTTAGGTCAAATGCCTAAATACAGAAAATTCTAAAGAGTTCAAAAACTTTCAAGCACCATTGTATATAAATTATGGTAAATATGTAATTATGTTTAATGATTAGCAGATTTTGCATGTTTATTGAAAATAGTTATACTTTTGCCACATACAGTAGATTACAGTGATTATAATACATCTACCTTTTAACATATGCAGTTTAAATAGCATTTTGTGTTTTTGAGATTTAGAGTGAGATTGGCAAGTCATCACACATGCATATGTCAAAAATTCATTATAATGCATCAATAATGATTTGTTGTAAATACGGAAGGCAAATCTGATATCTGATTAACCAGAAAGCAGCCTGCTCAAAGCAGCTTGGCTCAAAAGAACCAAGATGTAAACTTTCCATCCCAAGATTTCTCTAAAATCTGAAGTGCAGATAGCTTAAGCTAGAGATAAGCTAGATGATGCAGAAAGAGTGGGAGTAAAGCATGTAGAGGACTCGACCAGGTGGATCAACCACAGAGAACAGATAAAAGACTGACCCTCACATATATGGAAGAGAGAAAGTCTATTTCTGTTTCTCTTTGGTTTATTTCTCGTCCTTCCCACTCTGGCTCCAAGCTAGAGAGTTAGGATACACTAGAAAAAGAGAAGTAATATAAATGTAAAGTTAAAGTAGCGTGGGAGAGCTGGGGAGTAAAAAAGATGAAGTACCTGGCCATTGTTTAAGCTTTGCTGACACAACATATAAGTCACGTACAAACACTGTATGCACAGTAACAAAAAAAAAAAAGAACAAAAAAGGAAATAGTCACAGAAAATGGTCATAGTCAATATCATGAGCATTCCATAATAAATTATGACAACAAAACTGAATATTGGTGCACACTGAGGGGTGATGGGGTCAGAGCAAATGAATAATATTCAGATGCTGAAATGCATTGTTGTTATATGAAACCAAATACAATTTGTTAATGTTTGTTAATATTTCTTCTCCCACGTGAAATCAAAAACCCTCTCATGTGTATGAGACAAAAAGCACAGGCAGGCTACTGCTTTTGGCAGATCTGAAGTTTGATAATGGGGAGCTGCATTAGCAAATACACAGAGTTATACTTATACTGTAGAGTCAGACAGATTTATGTAATGAAATGTAATACAAATACATATTGTATTTAATATTGGTATATATTGGTACATTATTCTGTTACTTCCCAGTTTAGAGTTGGAATACCCAAGCAGGCAAAGGAGAAGGGAGACAGACCATTCTGGTTTATGCTATTTTCATATCAAACTTTTCATAACTTTTCATGAGCAGCTGGACAGAACCGGCAAGACACATGCAGGTCTCAATTCAAAAGGTTTCAAAAGAAGTAAAAGGATGCAAAGTCGCCTTCACAGCCGAATCTGGAGTGGAAGTCGCCTCCGTGGCCGACTCTGGAATGGAAGTCGCCTCCGTGGCTGACCCTGGAACGGAAGTCACCTTCATGGCTGACTCTGGAATGAAAGTCCTCTGGACAGGCACCAGAATGGAAGTCCTCTGGACAGGCACTGGCACGAACATCCTCTGGACAGGCACCGGAACGGACATCTTCTGGGACGACCCTGGGGCCGATGTCGTCTGAGATGAGAGGACAACTAGACCCCTCCAGCAGACTGTGAGCAGAGGATCCAGCAAATAGCAGGCGAGCTGGAGCACTGGCTGATGACTAGTGAGCTGAGACCTCAGTGTCGTGCTAGCAAATGTGGATCTCTGCTAGGATCTAGTGAGCGTGGGTCCTGGTGTCGAACTAGCGATCCTGGCTTGAAGATAGCATGGATCCCGGCCTTGTGCTAGTGTCCTCCACAAAAGGAGGGCCAAAAACAGACCACAGAGCCTCAAAAAATTGGTCACATGTCACATTCCTAAATCTAGATGGCTGTCCAGTATTGCCCAGTCCGTCTGTAAAAAACTTAGGGGTCACATTTGATTCAGATCTCTCCTTGGATGCGCACATTAGCAGCATCACTCAAATTGCTTTCTTTCAATTACGTAATATCGCTAAACTTAGAAATATCCTCTCTTTTAATGATGCAGAGAAACTTGTTCTTGCGTTTATAACCTCAAGGTTGGATTACTGTAATGCCTTACTTACTGGATGCTCTAGTAAATCTATAAATAAACTTCAGTTAGTTCAGAATGCAGCTGCCCGAGTGCTAACTCGAAGTAGAAAATTTGATCATATCACTCCTGTTCTATAATCACTACACTGGTTACCAGTCAAATTCCGCATTGATTACAAAATACTTCTTATAACTTATAAAGCTCTACATGGCCTGGCCCCACATCATCTGAGTGAACTCTTAGAGTTTCACAATCCAACTCGTCTACTTCGTTCGCAAGGTACAGGACTTCTTTTAGTTCCTAGAATTAAAAAAAGTCACAGCATGGGGAAAGGCTTTCTCATACATGGCCCCCCAACTATGGAATAAACTTCCCACTTTAGTTCGAGACTCAGACACACTCCAAAAGTTTTAAGTCTAGGCTAAAGACATACCTATTTACACAGGCTTTTGACTAGATTTAGACCAGGTTGCATGGCTTGGGTCACTGGGTCCGGAGTCTGGAGTCATGTCTGGCCTGCCTGCCTTGTCCGTTAGCCGGGAGTGTTGAGTGGGCGGTCTGGCTGAACTGGGCTTCTGTCCTCGTGATCTTGACTCGTGCATCCTTGCCTTAGAATAAGGGCAGAGCTGGGGGTTCATAGTCAAAGAGTCTTATGGTGATCCAAGACGTTGGGTTGCTGTCTTCTGCCTCCCGTGGGGTTGCCAATGTCTCATGTGATTCCTCTTGGCTTGCCACTGTCGCCCTAGGCTTGCTCAATTTGGGATTGGATGTAGTTATTAGGAGATAATCTAAACTTGTAAAGTTGCTTTGAGACAATGCTCCATTGTAAAAAGCGCTATATAAATAGATCTGACTTGACTTCACTAGACATTTCGGCAGCCTATTGCAGTGCCTTGGCTGAGAGGTGTGAGACAACGAACAATATCCGAGCTAGATCATAACTGGAGGGATAGAGGCAAAAAAAAACAAAAAACTGGAGCACTGAGTAAAATTTTTTTTTACAAAGAACAGGATCGCCACTATACCTGTCAGATAAGTCCATTGTGACTCTGGGATCTTCCGTCTCCAAGGCAGCGAAGTATTCTGTAACACGAGTGGCTGGATGGAACAGGCGTGCAAGTCCCAATTCATAAGGTTTTAATAGAAGAAAAATTCACCAAAACTAAGGAGGACATAGCTAATGTAGATAAACAAATACAGTCCAAATAGAAAGCAGAAAAATAAACAAAGGATGCGTCCGGGGAAACGCGGAAAACGAGAAAGTGTAGGAACGCTCGAACCAACGCGGAAAACAGGTAACAGGAGGGAGAAAGGGAGCGTAGGGTTGCTCGGGAAAAAGATAGACCTCTGGAACTCTCAGGCAAAGCGTGGAACGTGAAATACGGAACACGATAGGAGGAAGTCCATCTCGGACTGGGATCGGGAGAATCCACAACAGACGGAGGAAGGAGCAAAACAAAAATATCCACATTAGACTGAGAAAGGAGCAAAATGGGAGTATCCACAACGGACGGAGAAAGGAGCAAAGCGTGAGTACTCGCAAGGCTCGGGTGGGACCAAGACTTCCCCCCTAACATCACAAACAACCCAGCATATAAAGGGTGTTCCATAGCTGAGTTCAATAAACAATTTAGTGTTCTTAGTGAGGAAGGAGCTCCCAGATTGGTCAGCAGTAGTCATGTGGTTAGCTGGTGGATTGTGAGTGATGTAGTTCCATACAACCAGCATCTGAAATCAAGGTCAAAACTGGCAACTGGCAGAAGTCAGCACCAGAATCACAAGTATCCACAAAAGTGTGTATATATATATATATATATATATATATATATATATATATATATACGTATATATATATATGTGTGTATATATATGTATATTGTCACGCGCCACGGCAGCGCGCGCCAATCAGGACGTCTCACCACGATCGCTGTAATTAGGATCAGCTGTGAGACGTCCTATAAAGACAAGACCGCGAGAGACTCACCTCGGGGGTTATTGATGTTGCTATCAAGTTCGTCTTATGGTTCATGTCGGTTGCGTTCCGCCGCACCTCACCTCACCTCATCTTGCGTCCCTCTCTGCGTCTCTAACGCGCCCTGTTCTATTCAGGTATAGCTCTTCTGTTTACTTCCGTGTTTTGTTTGTTTTGCACCTGTTCTCGTCCTCTGCTTGAGTTATGTTCCACACCCGTTTTCAGTCCTCGTTTCTTTCCATTCGCTGTGTCTCCCTCTGTTCGCCGTTATCTAATAAAGCTTTCTTATTTTAAACACCTGCGTTCGTCTCCTACTTCCCATCCGCCTCACGTCGTTACAGAATAACCCGCCCATATGGAGACGGCAGGTGTTCCTGACTTTTCGATCCTCCTCGGCCGTTTCAACGGCGATCCTGCCTTCTGCCGGTCGTTTGTAGAACGGTGCGTGCATTACCTAGACCTCTTCCCTTTTGAATCCGAATATGACAAAATGTCGTTTGTAGTTCTTCACCTTGGGGGTGAAGCCCTTGTTTGGGCCACTCACTTGTGGCCGATGCTCCAGGAGGGACCCGTGGGGCAGCTTTTGGAGTTGCTAGAGATTTCTTTTCGCTCCCCACGGGGCTCCCTGGGCATCGATGCTACTGGGTCCGGTGTTTTTGAACCCGTTCACCCTACCCGCTCGACTCTGGTTGGTCATGTGCTGGATCCCCAGCTTGCCACCAGTCGGACCGCCCGAACTAAGCATCCACGAGCACACATGATGTCTGACTCTCTATTGCTCGAAAGTCATCACTCTAATCGCTCTAATCTCACCTCAGAACCCCTAGTTCTCTACGCTCTAGTCACACCTCAGAACCTATAGCTACCAATAACAATATCTTTATTCGCTCTTGTTTCGCGCCCGATCCTTTAGTTCTCGAGGATCGTATCCCTGATCCCTCTAGGTCCGTGCCGGAGCCTCTAGTTCCCGATAACCGCGTTTCCGATCCCTCTAGTTCCGTATCCGAACGTCTAGTTGTGGGTAAACGTGAGTCAGAACGAACTAGGTCCGTGCTTCAATCTCGTAACGTCGTGCCCACTCCTGCACCACGGACAGTCATGCCCACTCCTGCACCACGGACAGTCGTGCCCACGTCTGCACTTCCAGTGGCTGTCCCCAGGGCGTCTGCAGTTCCAGTGGCTGCCCCCAGGGCACCAGAAGCCTTTCTAAAGGCTCCATCCTCGTCAGAAGCCTTTCCAAAGGCCCAAGTCTTGTCGGAAGCCTTTCCAAAGGCCCAAGTCTTGTCGGAAGCCTTCCCAAAGGCCCAAGTCTCGTCAGAGGCCTTCCCAAAGGCCACAGCCTCCATGGAGACCCCATCAGAGCAAGTCTCCTCCACGGAGACCCCGTATGAGCAAGTCTCCTCCACGGAGACCCCGTCTGAGCAAGTCTCCTCCACGGAGACCCCGTCTGAGGCCTTTCTAACGGCAGCAACCCCCAGAGAAAACCTTTCAGAGACTGTCCCCTCCAGGGAAAACCTTTCAGAGACTGTCCCCTCCAGGGAAACCCTTTCAGAGACTGTCTCCTCCACGGAGACCCAAGTCGTCGACTCTGCTCGTCAGCCTCAAGTCGTCGACTCTGCTCGTCGGCCTCAAGTCGTCGACTCTGCTGTCAAACATCACGTCGTCGACTTTGCTGTCAAGCATCACGTCGTCGACTCTGCTGTCAAGCATCACGTCGTCGATGCTGCTGTCAAGCATCACGTCGTCGATGCTGCTGTCAAGCATCACGTCGTCGACTCTGCTGTCAAGCATCACGTCGTCGACTCTGCTGTCAAGCATCACGTCGTCGACTCTGCTGTCAAGCATCACGTCGTCGGCTCTGCTGTCAAGCATCACGTCGTCGGCTCTGCTGTCAAGCATCACGTCGTCGACTCTCCTGTCAAGCATCACGTCGTCGACTCTCCTGTCAAGCATCACGTCGTCGACGCTGCTGTCAAGCATCACGTCGTCGGCTCTGCTGTCAAGCATCACGTCGTCGGCTCTGCTCTCAAGCATCCCGTCCACGGCTCTGCTCACAAGCATCCCGTCCACGGCTCTGCTCTCAAGCATCCCGTCCACGGCTCTGCTCCCAAGCATCCCGTCCACGGCTCTGCTCTCAAGCATCCCGTCCACGGCTCTGCTGTCAAGCATCTCGTCCACGGCTCTGCTGTCAAGCATGGCCACCTGTCTCTGCTGTCAAGCATGGCCGCCTCGTCGACGAGAGGGGCTGCCGACAAGCGGGGTCGACGACGAGAGGCTGCCGACGAGTGGGGTCGACGACGAGAGGCTGCCGACGAGTGGGGTCGACGACGACCCCGCTCGTATGAAATGTTTTTGTATTTTTTATGAAAATAAAGGAATTTGAGTGCAAATCTTAACACGATGTTGGCTATGATATTCTGAAACTGAATCTAAAATATCTGGTGCCCTTCCCAGCCTAAGCCAGGGTTGTTGGTTCCAGCCACATGTTACTTGACCCCGCTGTCCCCCCCACCCCCCCAGCAATGGCAGACCCTCAGCCTCAGGTCCACTCACCTAAACCTGCTGGGATCTTAGAGGTCAGGCGAAGTCCCAGGCAGGTACTCAATTATGTGGGTGAGTTCAATCAGTTAGCCATTAATTTGGGGTTTAATGACCAGGCATTAATGGACCTTTTCATGCGTGGCCTCAATGAGGAATTACAGGATGAGCCATGTCTGCTTGACTCCCCTTCCTCTCTGTCCAAGCTTTATGACCTGGCCATTGATGTAGATTTCCGGCTTCAGAGAGCCAGGGAGAGGGCCGGTTCAATCCGCTACTCTCTCTCATTTTCCCGGCCTGAGCATGTCAACTTGAGCCGTTCTGCATTTTGTGGGGTTCTTGTGGGCCCTCCTGCTACCACGGTCATAACCCCAGTCCCTGAAGCCACCGAGGTCCGGTCAAACCCGAGTCTCCTCAAAATCCTCCAGCAGGTCTCATCCATTGCTGTGACTGTTAAGCAATTGTGCGCCACTGCGCCTGTTAGCTCCATACCTGAGCTTGCCGAGCCCATTAGCTCAGTACCTGAGCATGTTAGCTCTGTATCTGAGCAGTTTGCGTCACCAAGCTCCGTACCTGAGTAAGCTGCGCCCCCAAACTCTGTACCTGAGCATGTTGGCTCCGTATCCAAGTCTTATGTATTAAGGTCTTTGGCATCGGTTTGCCCCATCACACGACTCGCGCTGACCTTTCTCTTGGGCCTCGTTGGGCCGAGCTCCGTCCATGAGCCGAATGTGCAAAGCTCCACCCCTGAGCCGCCTGGGTCAAGCTCCGCTCCTGAGCCTCCTGGGCCAAGCTCCACCCTTGAGCCACTTGTGGCTGGTCCTGAGACAGAACCTAGCCTTGTGCCTGGCTCATGTTGCTCCGCCACCCCTTTTAGCCCCTGCTTCAGGGTTTGCCCTGCCTACCAGGGCCACTCTTTACGCAGCATGCTCAACCCTGAGCATGTTCATCAGGTTAGGGGGGGAGTAGTAAATACGCTAAGTTGCATTGGTACTATTAGAGGTCACGCTTGGGCCACTAGAGGCCAGCATCGACCCTACATAGTGGCGTGAGCACGCACAGTGTGCCAGCCTTATTTTGGTGCAATACATTCAAGTGGTGACATCTGTTGGTGGGCCTATTTAAGCACACCTTTGGGCTCACACACCATCACACCATTGCTTTGCAAACACTATAGCTTTAGTGTGTTGCACCAGCCCTCACACGGCTTTCTCGCTTCATTTTTGGAGCGCTTTTTGGTTTAGTTAGGGAAAACGCTAGACTAGCAATTTGGAGATCGTTAGTTATTGGCAGTCGGGAGGCTGTCCAGTAAGGTAGGGTTTAGATGCCAGCGTAGGGCCAGCATTTATCCAATTTCTGTTTATTTCTTCTGCCGGACTTCCTTGGCTGTTTTGGAGCATTGCTCATGGCTGTGAGACCCACCCCTCCTTTTCCCTCTCTCACGCCATCACCCCCCTTCCTGCTTCGCAATTGGGGGAAATGCATTGAAAAGGATGCTGAGCTTTCTTAGTCTCGTTGTTTTCGTCTTCGCATCTGTGCCGCACTCTAGCGTGCGATTATTTAGGAGTTAACATGGCACGCTTTCTGCTCGGGCTTCCAGCACTTCGCACATGGGTGAACCCGTGCGCTGTTGGCACAGGGGAGCCAGGTATCACACTGCATAGCGTACAGTGCCGCTTTTCACAGATATGCTTTTGACGTGGCTCTGTTGTGCCAACGGTGTACAGGTCCGCGCATGCACGAAGTGCTGGAAGCCCGAGCGGAGCGTCTGCGAAAGCGTGGGTTTTCTTTATTTGTTTATTTTAGCTTTCTGTTGGTGAATGTTTTTGTTTATTTTATTTATTTGTATTTTGGTTAACCCTTTCCATCTGGAGCTAACTGCTTTTTTGGTCCTCAAAAGAGTTATTCTTTTGTTTTCAAGGTTTGCCTTCGTTTTAATATGGCGAACCATAACACACAGTGCATATTGTGCTGGTAAAGATGTGACATTCCAAGAGCAGCATTCACGACTAACGTTATTATCAGTCAGTTTATTTCTACATGGAAAATAGTTAATAGATTTTACCTTACTTTACTTTATCCGTAGGTTCTTATATTTAGCTAGCTAGATGTGACTTTTAAAGCAACGAAAACCTCCACCAGCTTTGCCGTTCTTCAGAACAGAGTTTCTTTTGGCCCAACCCTATAATGCAATAGTGTTAAAGTATATTAGTGTAGACCTGAACATTTTACTTTGAGCACACCCCTGCCTGTAATTGTGCTTATCCATTGTTGTAAACAATGCTGTTAATTACTGTAGTTGTTCTGACCTGATCAAATATAAATGTCAAAGGACCTGAGGAGCAGTTCTTGTGAGAAAACCTAAAAGCAACGATGTCCTACATACTGATGTGCAGGACTGATCAACAGTTACCAGCAATCTTTAGTTACAGAACACTGCTGCACAATAAGGTGACAGCAGATAGAAAAAGTACACCTTTTTGCCACCCACATATATTAAATCACTTTCCACAATAAACAAATGACCTAGTATGATATGCTTGTCTCACTTTTTAAATTGGTTTCCTTTTATCTTCTTGTTGGACTTGTGTGAAAATATGATATTTATGCTGAAATATAGAATATTCAAAAGGGTTCACAAACTTTTAAGCATCACTGTAATATGTGGTTTAAAGTAGGTTGCAGTGGTAACGAGAGGTTGCAAATGAGTGAATGGAAGTGGGTGAGCCAGAGGATAAAACTCTGCTTCCCAAACTCTGCTTTCTCATGATCATGTTGCATCTAATGGTTTTGCCCAGTACACTTAGAAGAGGCACAGGTGTTGGTAACATATATAGAAGAAGAAAAGTCCCTTGAGGACTGTGCCTGGAAGAGGGGGGCTTCTGTCGTCAGTCTCTCTGTTGACATCTGAAGCACTGTCCAGTGGTGAAGTTGAGGGGGCATTCCTGATCACCTGAGTTGTAAAATGAGACATTCATTGAATTTCTGTTTGTTAGTGTTCTGCCTATCTGCTTATGTTTGAAATGCTGTAAAATAGACCTGTGTGCATTTGTGTGCCCTTGTTGGTTTATTCTAGTTTTCTTACAAGCCTCAGGGTTTGTCATATTTCTGTTTACATCTTATTTCGACACTTTTCAGTCCACGCTGAAGCAAGGGTTCTTTCTTCCTTTTCCTGTTGGCTTTCAGCTGACTTTGTATATGTTTGTATATAAATATATGTATGACATATGGCGTGAAGTGCATTTGGATGTGAATGTATAACTATGCTAACACAACTGAATAAGATACGCGATGTTGTAATATAAAGTGTAGGAGTGTCAGTGTACAGGAAGTAACCGATAAAGGAATATATCCGCTTTACAAATAGAGTTTTAATACAAGAAATCCGTGGTGGGGACTGAACCCAGATCACTCTAGTACATGACAAACACTTTAACACTGAGCTAACCAGCAGGTGTGGCAAAACTAAGAAGTGAGTGGCTTTTAAACACCAAGGAGCCATTCAGAGATAGACTCAAACAAAGACTAAATACTAAACAGTGGGAAAACAAGACGCAGAAAACATGCTCGGTTTATTGGCATACTGAAACGCTACTAACAATGCTGATGCTGTAAAATGGAGGTAAGCCGGGGCTCACAAAAATAAGCAGTTTAAATGCTCAAGGCATGACAAAAGTAAAAAAGCCAGTCACACCAAAATCTGACCCTAACACCTAGTTACCTCACGCCAGAGGTGCTACCCCTCCACCCTCTATAAAGGAGATAATCTTGCCCTAAGTACCTAGCGCGAGAGCACTACAAAATACCGATTATATGCTAAGGGTGTGATGAGAGACACTGCTCTCAAATAGTTTTAAATACCCAAACGAGCAGGTGTCTCTAGTTAGTCGTAATCAACGCCAATTCTAATCAGTGCATGCATGTCAGGGCTTGCTGTCCCAATCTCCGCATGTCTTGTATGCTGCTGCTGCCCCCAGTGTCATACTGTGGTACTGCATGCTTACTAATACCTTCATTTTAGTTATACTATTGTTAACAAGTTCTTGCCTTAAGAGAATGCACAGCATTACTATTTCACTCACCCTAGGTATGCTAGGATTTTTGTCAATAAAACTTGTCAGAATGGATGCTCTACCAGAACACAAGAATCTTGGCAAACAACAGAGACAGACTGTGGAGTATATGCAATGTCCAAATGAAACAGCTGTGCATGACTGAGGCAAATATCATGATGTGGGTTGTAACTGGAAGAATCCAGTCATCAGAAGTCCTGCAGGAGGGTACATGGTCAAGAAAGTTAATTTTGTCTCCCTAACCTGCTTTACTCCATATATTAATCTGGTGTTACAGAGTAAGTTGAGATTTAAAGTTGTCATAAGTGAACTCATAGCCCTGAAAGTGCACACTTTCATAGAAGTATGAACGTGTCAGCTATAATTATGCAAAAATGATTTACCCCCAGAGAGAGAGAGAGAGAGAGATCGAGAGAGAGAGAGAGAGAGAGAGAGACAGAGAGAGAGGGAGAATTCTGTTCATCCCCTCTCTTTGACAAGATTGTCTATTGGAAAGTAACTTCAAATGGGGAGAGCTAATTTATTTTTTGTTGCATTTACAAAGCAGAAAGATAATGAGGCTTTGTCTTTAGAGATAGAATGTGACAGAGCAGAAACTTTATTATGCTGCACAAGTCTTTAAGAGCTTAAGCTTTTTTATTGAGAATCTGATATGTTTAATTTAATTCTTCTACAGCTCTTTTTGTCATTTAATTTGTTTGGCAAGTCTTAATTCTTCTGCAATTTATTTGAGTCTAATGAAATACTAAAACTAGACTGAATTTTTACATTTTCATAATCTTTTAACTGTTCCATTTCAATAAGCATGCAATTTATTAAACTACACAAAGCACCTCATAAGAAAATAGTGAAATAGAAGGTTAAGGTACTTGACTATTAATCAGAAGTTTTGGCATGGCCATTAACCCTCAATTGCTTGCACTGTACCTTCTATATTAGGGATCTGAGGTCTAGGTAGAATTTTGAGGATCGCCAAACGCAGATACACAGACGGTCAACCAGGTACCAGGTAATCAAAAGATTTGTTAAATAAAACTTAATAGAAAAAAAACAAACGACGGGTGGAGAAACTGAAGGAGTCCAGGGAGATAGCGACTGGTGAACGGGGAGAGAAGAACAGGTGAAGAGGAAGAGGAGTGCGGAGAGCAAGTGGAGTGTTTGGACCAGGTTTGGAGAGGTTGAGTGTCCAGCAAACAGACAGAGAGATCGGATGAGATGAGGTGGATAAACAGCGGGGATGGAAGAAACTAGACATAAACAAAAACAGGCTATCAGGAGCGAGATGAAAAAACAAACATAGGACATGTGAGCCAGAGCTAGAGAACATGAGCTAATGCAGAGCATGAACAATACCAGGAATGTGAATTGATGACCTGGTGAGATCTAGGAAGAAGGGCCGGTGTTTTAAGCACAAGTGATCAGCGGTGATAATGACAATCAGGTGTGCTGGTGATCACGAGATTGTGATTATAGCTGGAAGAGAGGATGACATAGTGGATCGTTCCCCCAGTCGGTCTCTGTGATGTCTCAGGTCAGAGTAGACAGCTGGCTTAATTTGAGAGATGTGAAATGTGGGATGGATAGGCATACGTCTAGGTAGTTTAAGGCGAACGGAAGTGGGGTTAATAATTTTGATTATAGGAAAGGGACCAGTAAACCAAGGTGCCAACTTCCTAGACTCTGTGTGGAGAGGAAGATTCCAGGAGGATAACTAGACAGATTGATGGAAGAATACTTTGGGCCAGGTCTCCGATGGCGGTTGGCGAAGCACTGGGCGGAACCACGGGCCTTGCGAAAGGCTGTCCTGACCTCCCTCCATACCTTCCAAACTGGCCAGGTCTGCTTCCTGTTTGGAGAAGGAGTAGGGGTTGAAATCCCAAGGAGGGTTTGAAAGTGAAAAGGCCCGTGGTGAAGCTGGTGAGGGTGTTGTATGCATATTCCACCCAGGTCAGGTGGGAGCTCCACTTGGTGGGGCTCTTAACAGACAGGCAGCGCAGAGTGGCTTCGACTTCCTGGTTAGCTCGCTCAGACTGCCCATTAGACTGGGGGTGAAAATCTGACGTGAGAGTGTCCATGGCTCCTATTGCCCCACAGAAGGCCCGCCAGACTTGGGAGATGAACTGAGGCCCTTGGTCAGAGAAGATGAACCCATGAACCTTGAAAACATTGTTGAGGAGTAGGTCTAGCCGTCTTGAGTGCCGTGGGGAGTTTGGGAAGGGCCAGGAGGCGAATGGCCTTGGAAAGTCTGTCAGCAAAAGTCAGGATTACCATCTTGCTGCTGGCTTTGGAGAGACCTATGACAAAGTCCACCGATATGTGAGATGGCAGATTATGCCGTGAAATTCTGTACCCTGGTCATGGAGTTCAGGTAAACGAGCCCTTATCTCTATGCCCCAGCATAGGTTGCAACAGCTATCTCCTGGACAACAAATGAGATTACCTCCTGGTCACCACACTGCCTCACTCACTGCATCACCCTCTGCTCCGTATACAGTTACAGACCATCTCATCATCCAGCACTCCATTCCTATTGCCCCTCAATATGCCGCATCTTTACGCAGACCTTGCAGAGGTATTTAGAAAGCAAGGAGCCACTGAACTGCCACTGCATTGACCGTACAACTGCGAGGTAGAACTCCTTGAAGGAACTATGCCTCCACTCCTCTCTCTGTGTTACAGGACCAGCCCTGGAAAGGGCCTCAGCACCTGGGAATCTGTTTATTTTGTGTGTGGTTTGGTGTGGTGTTGTTTTTTTCTGTTGTTTTTCAGTACGGGTGGCATCACGTGGCGATAGAGCGGCACTACAGGGCGCCATTATTCATTCCAGGAAGCCAATAGATCGCGGCAGTTCATCACCAGCGCACCTCTGAAGTGTTACACCAATCAGCACGATCATTTAAATGGAGCGGTTCAGAGAGTGGCTGGCTGCTGGTTTTTCAGCTGGTTTTTCGTTTTCCGTTGTTTTTTTCCTAGCAATCTCTCACTGTGGACTACTTCCTTGTTTTTTTGTTTCCTACCGTGCTCTCATTTTTACTTTCTGTTTTTCCCCAAAGCTGCTGTGTTCGCTGGGATAGCGCTGTGACAGCTTCCTGGATTACGTACTGGATAAAGAACTGCATCCAAGGTCCGATACCACTCGGCACAAAAAAGGGCTGGGACGTGCAATTTAGGGCTCATAATGAGGTTTAAAAAAAAAACAACTAAATAATGATGTGATTTCAAAACAAGTAATATCAACAGGTGATTGCAATCATGATTTGTTACAAAAGCAGTATCCACAAAAGTCTTTGAACAGCAAAGATGGGCAGAGGATCTCTAGTTTATCAACAAATGCACATTAAAAAATGTTTCTCAGAGAAAAATTGGAAAGAATTTGCATACTTCTCCCTATATACTGCATAATATCATTAAACAATTCAAGGAATCTTTAGGAATTTCTGTGCATTAAAGGGCAAGGATGCAAGACTAAGCTGAACACATCTCAAATCAATCAAACACTTGATCTCCAATCAATCAGATGGAACTGCACCCAGAACTGTCATATAATCATCAGGGCAAGGGCAAACATTTTCCAACATTGTAATTTACATTCACAAATGCCACTTAAAACTGTACTGTGCAAAAAAAAAAGCTTTATGTTAACAATGTTCTCATGGTCTCAGAGAATCATAACTTTCTTCAAAAGCAGTATCCACAAAGGACTGAGTATTTGAGGAGCAAAGATGGACAGGTGACATCCGTTTTGTCAATAAGTGTTTTATATTTTCCCTCTACATTAGATTAGATTAGATTCAACTTTATTGTCACTGTGCAGAGTACGAATACAAAGCCAATTAAATGCAGTTAGTGCAATACAGTATTGTTTACAATAAATAGAGTTATTTACATAATTGCTACAGTAGTGATAAGCATATACAGAAAGTATATACAAGGAGTGTAACATATGTACATATATGTAAAAAGATTTGTAAATGTACAAATGAGCAGACTGCTGTACAGTGTTTGCAGCATATATACAGATCATTTGTGCAAGGTAGTGCAAATGTTAAGAATACCACAGATGCAAAAAGTACAGAATAGTGCAATAGGTGGCTTGGGCAGCAAATACACTCCAGTCTGTGCGCTCAAACTGTTGCTGGAGGTTGTAATCAGCACATTCTGACCAGGTCTTGACGGTCTTTGTTGTGGGTTTCACACGTTTGATGACTGGAGTGTACTTGGGCATCAAGAACAAAGAGAGATGATCAGATTGTCCTAGATGGGGGAGGGGTGTGACTTTGTAGGCATCCACTACACTGGTGTACACGTGGTCTAGAGTCTTTTGTCCTCTTGTCGTACAGGAGACATTTTGATGAAACTTTGGAAGTACTGATCTCAATGTGCAATGATTAAAGTTACAATGAAGACCCCTTCTGGGTGCTTGGTTTGCAGCTTGTTAATAGCAGCATAAAGTTTCTTTCATTGCAACTTTTGCGTTGGCATGCGGAGGGATATAAACTGCAGTAGCAAACTATGCAAGTAAACTCACGTGGTAGATAGAAAGGTCTGCATTTTATAATCAGATACTCCAGATCAGCAGAGCAGTGGATATCAACAATGGCAGAGTCTGTGCACCATGTTTTGTTCACATAAATGCATACACCACCACCTTTGCTTTTACCTGAAGTTGCAGCCACTCTGTCAGCCCTGAAAACAGTGCGTCCTTCCAGATCTATCACGCTGTCTGGAACATCGTTGCTGAGCCATGTTTCCGTGAAAAACATGAGGTTACAGTCCATAAGCATCCTCTGTGTGTGGGTCCAGATCTTTAACTCGTCCAACTTGTTTGCCAGAGATCGTACGTTCGCGAGGAAGATGCTGGGTAAAGCTTGTCGGTTTGGATGTAGCTTTAGCCTAGCACGCAGACCTCCACGCTTCCCGCTTCTTTGTTTACGATCTCGACGCCGGCGCCGGACACTTCTGGTCGGAGAGAACGTTGTGCCGGTCCACGGTGTCCTTTCTAACTCCGGTGGTAGATCGCTGAAGTTGAACGGGTAGTCAAAAACTAAATTTGTGCTCAGAAAGTTGATATCGAGAAGTGACTGTTTGCTGTAAGTGATGATCGCACAGCTGAACCGAGCGAACACGCAAGAAATAACCAGGTAATTAAATACTATTTTGCAAAATCTAGTAAGACGCTGAGCCTCGCGATGTGCACGCGCCGCCATCTTGGTCGTATGCAACCAAGGTTGGAGTAGGTGCCATCCTCTCCCAGCTACAGGATGAATCCCCCATTTTATTCATAGACATGAGCCCAGGGACTCCGAAGGGCTACAACACCAATACGCTTTGTTGAGTCTCTGCCAACCACATTCTGGACCATGGTCTAATTCAGTCCTTTCATGCAGAACACCCAGATTGTCTGGCTATTCGGGCACAGGATAATCCTTAGAAGAGTTTGTCTTGTCCATGTGCAAGGCCTCCGTATACATTGGCCCATGTGGGCTAGTTGGGGGGAGGTAATGACACAACCATGACATGCTCCAAACATTTTTTATTCATTTGTGAGCTTTGTGCACCTGTCTGTTGGTAGTTTATTCCACTGCAGTTCTCTCAATTTCATGAGTGTTTTCAGGGTTTCTCTTCCCAATATTAGATTTCAGGTCTTTCTGGATTGAGATAAGGGCTCATTGATGGATATTGCTGGTTGTTTTTTCCTTCTTAGCCATGCTTGTGTACTTATGGATGTATTATTTGGGTCATTATCCTGCATATTTCTCAACTCAAACCTAGTTTTATTATACTTGGGAGCACATTTAACTTTAAAATGCTTTGATAATCAACTGATTTCACTGTTGTTGTTACATGTCCAAAACTTCAAGTTATAGCAAATCAGTCTCAGATCATTATGGACCCTCTACTGTATTTTACTGTAGGTAGGGTGTATTTTTCTTTTTAGGCTTCGTTTCATCATCTATAAGCATAATGCTGGTATGCGTTGACAAAGAGCTCTAGTTTAGTTTCAACTGTCCATAGAACATTTTCCCAGAAGGATTGTGCTTCGTCTATGTAAGTTTTGGCAAAATTCACTTTCTCATTTGTATGCCTTTCTTTAAGCAGTGGGGTCATCCTTGGCCTTTGCCAATAGAGCCTTGTCTTGTTCATTGTCTGGTGTATGGTACTTATTGAAATTCTAGATGTCTCCATCTCAGCCAGTAGTTATTTAGATGTTGTATGTGGTTCATCTGCAAATTTAGCCTGAACCAACTTTGTATAGTTCTCTCGTTAATTTTCATCTTTCCACCATATCCTGGATTGTTCTTGACTGTTCCACGAGTAACAAACATCTATAAAATTGTAGAATGAATCACTGCAAACTCATATACGTTCTTTTAGTGCAAAAACACAAAACACAACACATGGATGAGGATGGATGAGTTTTTAAAAAAAAAAAAGCACTTTGCTAATTTCTCTGTGGTTTCCATATGAACAGATTTTGTGTATAAAATGTATTAAGTTCCTCTCCTAGCATGTATTTGTGTGTATGAGGCAGTATGACCAAAGATCACCGTCTATAGAGCATGGTCTACATAACTGTTATCTGACACATTGGTCTATGCAGTATTACTGAAACACTATTCTGCTGAAAGGTATGTAATTAATATTTATGTATATAAGCAAACAAAACCTGTTCACACATACTGTAGGTGTAAGCCTCCTAATATATGCATGTGCATTTTGCATTTTAAGCAGGATGTCTCTATTTGCAGGTCTCTTTACACTATATAACCAAATGTTTTTGGACACTCCGATGCAGTACCACCCACTGTACTGCCACTGCCTATGGTAGTCTGTATGTTTGCTAATATGAACCTGTTAGCAGTGAGTATGGCTGAAATAAGAGATGTTCATATGTATCCCTCACCATTTGCTTCCTCATAAACCCTTCGAAAGTAAGTTGAGTAGAAATTCTTTTTTTTTTCTATTGACGATAATGAAACTGACACTTTGGATGTCGCATGTCATCAAAATAAATTTATAATCTGCCATCTAATGTATTTTCTTGCACAAGTTATTACCACATTGTCTCAAAATTCTAAACCATTCTGTCCCTTTAGGACATTTTGTTTGTTTGTGCCTTCATATCACAGAATGAAACAAAACTTGTAATAGTGTGATAAGGGAATGATGCAAGGTGTCTCAGTCCGAATGCTATCTGAATATTAAGTGTTTAGTGTTGAGATAAGAACCGAAGGCTCATAGTGGTGTATTGGTACTAATACAGAGATAATACATGTCTCAGTGGAGTACTGAAATGTTTTTCTTGTGGACAGCAGAAGGAGAATTGAGATTATGGGTTAAGTTTTCACAAAATCCTGACAAGGTAAAGGGCAAAGAGATTCAACCTTTTGTTCTTTCCTATACTGAATGCAACTAGCTAATGGTGTTTTTAAAAACAGTTCAGATTTAATCATGCATAAACATGAGGATGTCCTGGACATATTGCTGAGTTGTTAGTGTCCCTTGCATCACTACTAGGGGTGACCGACTGTCGTATGTGATAGCTCCCCAGATCAGCAGTTCAGGTTTCTCGTTCATGACACCACTGCAAATGAAGGTGATGGTGACTGGCTGTCAATGGCAGGACATGTTATGGGCACCAAATTTGACAACAAATTTCCTTCTGCTAAGCACGTTTAAATGGTATGGGCAGAGAAAGGGGTGTATAGCGAAGGTGCCTCCTGTGTATGGATGGTGAACAACAAAACTGTGGTAGCTGCTCATGCTTGTCAGTGGATGAAATCATCTTATCTACTGTTTGTAGTGTGTGCACTGCTCCCAACACCTCCTAACTAGGTCAGACCTTTGTTGAAATGAGCATCCTGCTCCTCTAATTCCAATGATGTGATCCCTGTCAAAGTCTGTCAACTGGACAGATTGTCTTCAAGTGCATCGTAGAGGCATGTCTAGCAGTCAACAATCTCTCACCAAGAGGTACACTACCCAAAAGTTTTATAGGGCAGTGGAAGAAGCACTTTTACTCCTTCTATTGGCAAGACCCAGTGCCTAATCAGACCACACCTGAAATAATTTACATATCTGCCGGAGACAGAACTGCAGCAATAAATGGAGTTGTGCAGTAATCTGACATTTCTATCTGGGTGTGTTTTTTTTATTATCATATTTACAGTACTTACATATTTACAATCTATTAATTGTTCCCATTTATTACTGGCGGATTATATTTTATATATTTTATATATGATGCTAATCATTATTAAGTTTACGGATCTACCAGCAGAGTGTGTTTGTAGAATTTAGCCATTAGCTAATTACCAGAGTCACGTTATTTTGGCTTCAAATTTTGCTGTACTGTATTTTTTAGAACAGATAAAGCTTTTATGTGATTTTAATATTCACTTTGAAAATGAGCAGTATCCACTTAAAATTGCTTTTGAGTCTATTGTAGAATCCATAGGTATCACTCAGAATGTGATGGAACCAACCCACCGCTGTAATCATACTTTAGATCCAATATTAACATTTGGTATCAATATAGATAACTTTGATATTTTCCCACATATTGAATTGATTTCTGATTAATTGATTTCTGATTAAGTGAATTGATCACAATCTTTTTGAGCTATCTCTAATAAATCCAGCTACCTCGTTATCACACCAATGCATTATAACATCTGTTACTCCAGCTGTGTTTATTAATAACTTACCAGACTTAAAATTTAATGCGCCTACGGAGCCCAATCATCTTGTATGTAAACAATCAATTAGAAAGTGTGTTTCACTCAACCCTGGATGTAGTTGCTCCTGCTAGGGTCAAATGCATTAGGGGGAAAAAAAACCCCACTAGGGCCATTCTATAATGACCACACTCGTACCTTAAAGCAAACAGCACAGAGTTTAGAACGTAAGTGGCAACATAGCAAATTGGAGGTATTTAAGAATGCTTGGAGGGATAGCATAGCAGGGCATACAGTAAGCATTCCCTCACTAAAGCTAAAGCTGCATATTTTTCCTCAATCATAAAGAAAAGTAAGAACAATCCTAGATTTCTCTTTAATACAGTCTTCAGATGTTACGGGGGGCCAGGGAGGGGCACACCCAAAAAAAGATAACGGACCCAAGCGCAGAGAACACCGCAAAAGGCGGGAATAAGGAGAAAGAAAAGAAAGGAAAAGAAAAGAAGGGATCCCTTCTGACGTGCGTGACACCCGCTGGCGACAGCCTGTCCCCGGACTCGATACCAGAGTCACCGAGTTCGGAGGCGGGAATGCTACCGCTGAGCCACGGGTGTGGTGAACGACAGAAGAGAGGAACAGCTATAAGCCAAAGGACAAACAAAGGAGTCGCGCTTCCTCGCGAACTAAAAAAAAAGGAGATTTCTTTTAAATAATAGATGCAACAGAAAGAACGGGAAAAGTCCCGTATATTGCTCTAAACAGAGCGATGAGGAAAGGCGGGCGCACGGCGCTTTAATCAGAGCGGGGCGCTCTGTGTGTGCGCTGTGCCGTGTGTGTGTGTGTGTGGCCTCTGCGCTCTGAATGAGAGAGAGAAGCACTGCGTGTGTGATCGAGCGCGTTTAGCGCGGTGTGTGGCTTGTGCTCTCCGTTTCAGAACGCCTACCAGTGTGAGTGGCTTCAGCACTCTAGCGCCGAAACGCTGTGTTGTGTGTGTGTGTGGCTTCTGCTCTCCGATTCAGAACGCCTACGAGTGTGTGTGGCTTCAGCGCTCTAGCACCGGAGCGCTGTGTGTGTGTGTGTGGTGTGTCTTCTGCTCACCGAGGCAGGAGTGCAGTATTGCGCATGCGCCGAGGACTTTCTCGAGCCCAGCGCGGCTAACGCAGCCGACGCGTACCTAGGGCCGGGAGTGGACGAGGAAAACGGCGTGGGGACGAAACGGAACCGCTCGTTCCCAGGCTTAAACAAGGCCCGGAGGTTATGCCGGAGGTAACCCACGATAGGAGCGGAGCATTCAGCGTCAGGCTCGGGGCTGCCGGAGCGGGGAAAAGGCCACGAGCGCCTTCGGGCAGCCGGGAAGAAAGCGGTAAGTGGCGGGGGCCGTTACCCCAACTTTCCCTACCTAGCTTCCTAAGGCCCCCTAGCTTTACCTCAAGGCTTTTGCCTTTACGAATCCCGCCTCCTTTATGACAAGGACTACCTCTCTCCCCTAAACGGTAACAACCCGGGGAGTAACGCCGAAAATATCGCTTCCAAAAATGCCCGGGTGTCTCATCAGACAGTGGCGCCGAAGGCCGGCATTTGGAGGCTCATTTTATAGGAGGCCGCCCGCGGACGTGTTGGCGGGTGCCGCGGCGGCCCCTAGTGGCGGGAAATGCGCCCCCCTGATAGTACCCCCCCCCTAGGGGCGGCTCCAGACGGGCCCCCAAATCGGAAGACGGCGCCTCCGGAAGTCACGGATGAGGGCCCGGTCCAGGATGTGGCGTTCCGGAAACCCACGAGCGTTCCTCCGGCCCGCGCGTCCCTCCCAGTCCACCAGGAACTGAGTACTGCCCTGAAAACCCGCCTCGAGTCCAGTAAACCGATGGACCGCGTAGGCCGGGGACCCCTGGACGACCCCGGGGAGGAGGAGGGGGGCCTGGCCGGGACTCGGGGTCTGGCAGAGGTAGGGCTTGAGCTGGGAAGCGTGGAACGTGGGGTGGATCCTCATGGAGGAGGGCAGATCCAGCCGGTAGCTCACCAGGTTGAACCCTGCGGAGGAACCTTGAAGGGCCCCACGTATTTGGGAGGCCAGCTTGAGGTCCCCCATCAACGGGAAGGTCCCGAGTGGGACAGCCAGACACGTTGCCCCGTGCGGTAGGAGGGCGCGGGCTGCGCGTTGCGATCGGCCCTGCCAGCGCATGGACTCCGTGCTGCTCGTAAGCCGCCACCCGAGGCCTTGGGCCCAGGACTCCCGACATCGACGGACGAACTGCCCGCCGTCCCGAAGAGACCCCTACGTTCCGCCTCCCTGGCGGGGGAAGAGGGGCGGCTGTGAAAACCGAACTGGCACTCGAACGGGGACATACCGAGGGCCGAGTGCCACAGGGTGTTATGGGCGAACTCGGCCCACGGCAGATGTTCTGCCCACGTGGACGGGTTACCCTTTGTTAGGCACCGGAGCATGCGAGCCAGGTCTTGGTTGACCCGCTCGGTCTGGCCGTTAGACTCCGGATGGAACCCCGAGGAAAGGCTGGCTGTGGCCCCCACTAAGCGACAGAAGGCCGCCCAAAAGCGGCTGACGAATTGGGGGCCCCGGTCAGAAAGCAGGTCCCGGGGGAACCCGTGCACTCGAGCGACGTGCCGAAGAATAAGGTCCGCCATCTCTTTGGCTGAGGGTAGTTTGGGCAGAGGCACGAGCTTACACCCCTTGGAGAAACGGTCCACCGCCACGAGGACGACCGTGTTGCCTCTAGATGGCGGCACACCCGTGACAAAGTCTAGTGAGACGTGCGACCAGGGGCGAGCGGGCACGGGGAGAGGATGAAGGAGGCCAGGGGGTCTCCTGCGGGGGGTTTTGTTGCGTGCACAAACTTCGCAGGAGGCCACGAACTCCCGAACGTCATCCTCCATGCGTGGCCACCAAAAGCTCTGTCGGAGGAGCTTGTAGGTGGCTGTGCGGCCAGGGTGTGCCGCGAAGGACGCCTCGTGCCCCCAGCGCATCACTCTGGGGTGCGCAGAGGCTGGGACGAACCTACGACCCGGGGGACCGTTGCCAGGGTCGGGTTCGCGACGAAGGGCCTTGGTAACCACGTCGTCGATGGCCCAGGTGAGGGCAGCAACTACCCGAGGAGCCGGAAGGATGGGGTCCTGGATGGAGGGAGAGCCCGAGTGATCCCACTGCCTGGATAGGGCGTCGGGCTGTCAAGGGGGCAGCCAGGGTCCCGAAATCCTGGACGAAGCGTCGAAAAAAGTTCGCGAAGCCCAGGAACCGCTGGACAAGCCGGAGGGAGGTGGGCTGGGGCCAATCGGCCACGGCCTGGATCTTGGCCGGGTCCATCTGCAACGACCCCTGGGAAACGATGAATCCCAAGAATGCAACTGAGGGGGTATGAAAAGTCGATTTTTCTAACTTCACGAACAGCCGGTTCTCCAGTAGCAGTTGCAAGACCCGGCGGACATGACCGACGTGCTCCTCGAGCGTCCGGCTAAAGATTAGAATATCGTCGAGGTAGACGAACACGTATCGATCCAGGGCCTCCCGGAGCACGTCATTGATAAGCCGTTGGAAGACAGCTGGGGCGTTCATCAACCCAAAGGGCATTACCCTGTACTCATAATGACCCGTGGGCGTTAGAAAAGCTGTCTTCCATTCGTCCCCCTGCCGGATGCGAACGAGGTTGTACGCGCTCCGGAGGTCCAGCTTGTATAAATGCTGGCCCCCTGGAGCGCTTCGAACGCCGTGGCCATAGAAGGCAGGGGGTAGCGGTCCTTAACCGTGATCGCATTTGAGGGCCCCGGGTAATCGATACACGGGCGCAGGGAGCCCTTCCCCTCCTTCTTGGCGACGAAGAAGAAGCCCGCCCCTGCCGGCGAGGAAGATGGCCGGATATAAAGCCCTGCTGGAGGGCCTCGGCGATATATTGTCGCATGGCCTCCTGTTCGGTAACGACTCAGGGAGAAGAGCCGCCCCCAGGGAGGGGCTGTGCCCGGCAGGAGGTTGATGGCGCAGTCATAGGCCCTGTGCGGGGGGAGAACTTGGGCCGCGCCCTTTACTGAACACCACCCCCAAGTCCCTGTAGGGTTTCGGGGACGGTCGACAGGTCGGGGGTTACCGCCTGCCGAAACCGAGGCTGGCGGATGGAGGGTGGGCCGCGGGAGTAAACAGGACTCCCCCGGCATCGGGGGGACCACGCGTAAATAGACCGGGTCTGCGCCAGTCGATCCGTGGGTTGTGGAGCAACAACCACGGGATAGCCCAGGACCAACTGGAGGGTAGGCGTGGTGCTTGACAAAGAAGGTGACCCTCTCGGAATGGAGTCCCTGTCTCCATAACGACCGGGTAGAGGGTCCTGTGAGTGACAGGGCCCCCCCTACCCAGGACCCGGCCATCAAAAGCCCTGAGTGGCTGGGGGGTTGGGGAGAACCTCGATCAGGAGGTGCAAACGCCGTGCGAGTTTCAAATTCACAATTTTCATTTTTTTCATTTTCATCAATAAAATTGCCCTCGGCCCCCTGGAATCGACGTAGGGCGGTGAGGCGGGGACCTGATCGTTCTTCCCCTGAGCAAGAACAACCGGGAGGGTGAGGCCCGACAGGGGGCGAGTGGGTTAGCCTAGGACCGGCCCCCCCGACCGGCCCCTGGCCCCTTGCGTTTCCCGAAATGCCTGAAGACGGGGGTTCGGTTTCGCCGAGAGGGCCCCAAACCGGCCCCCCCGAGCTCCATGGGCTCAGGGCGTCGTCGAGGCGGGTGGTGCGAGAGCCGGTATAGGGTCGCGACTCGGCCACAGACCGACGGAGCGGTTACGAGGCCCTGCCCTTTCACGGGTCCGTTGCCGTAGGCGAGAGTCGATGGTCGTGGCGAGGTTATTAAACAGGGCCGTCGAGTGTGGCGGGGAGGGTGTCCCGAACGGCCAGCTCATCCTTAAGGGACTCACTGAGCCCCCGTTTCGTAGCTGGAGATGAGGGCTTCCTCGTTCCAACCGCTTTCCGCCGCCAAGGGTTTGGGAACTCGACGGTGTATTCGGCCACCGACCTGGCGCCTTTGTGTGAGACGTGCCCAGGCGGGAGGCCGCACTACGTCCCCCCAGCGGATGAAAAAAAAAGGTCCCCTTGAGAGCCTCGGCAAAGGCTTCCTCATCCTCACAGGCAGGCAGGTGACCTGGCTTCCCACTGGGCCGTGGCCCAGGCCAGAGCCCGACCAGAAGAGGAGAGAGATGATATAAGCCACCCGGGAGCGAGGCGAGGGGAACTGGGACGAGGCGTAGCTCAAAGATGAGTGAGAGCATTTGCATGAGGAAACCCCTTTACAACGTTCGGGTTCGCCCCCGAAGCGTTCAGGCACGGCGACGGGGGTGTCTCCGGCGAGGCGAGGCGGAGAGAGGACCGGAGGCGGCACAGAAAACAGGTGGGGGGGGAACCACCTGGAAGCCAGAGAGCTTAGCGGACAGCTCCCTTGACCGCCTCGGTCCAGGGCCGCAAACCTGCTGGGCGAGGAGGGTCAGCTTTGCTGCTCGTGAGCCCCAGGGTCACACGTGGTGGCGGGAGAACGGCAGCAGCTGGGGATGGAGACCCCTCGGGGTCCATACTGGGCGCCCCTGCTGAGTCCATAACTGGGCGCACTGTACTGTTACGGGGGGCCAGGGAGGGGCACACCCAAAAAAAAAGATAACGGACCCAAGCGCAGAGAAACACCGCACAAAAGGAGGGGAATAAGGAGAAAGAAAAGAAAGGAAAAGAAAGAAGGGATCCCTTCTGACAGTGCGTGGACACCCGCTGGCGACAGCCTGTCCCCGGATACCAGAGTACCAGAGTCCACCGAGGCGGGAAGGGAGGCGGGAATGCTACCGCTGAGCCACGGGTGTGGGTGAACGACAGAAGAGAGGAACAGCTATAAGCAAAAGGACAAACAAAAGAGTCGCTTCCTCGGCGAACTCAAAAAAAAGGAGGAGATTTCTTTTAAATAATGGATGCAACAGAAAAGAACGGGAAAACGTCCCGTATATTGCTCTAAAACAGAGCGATGAGGGAAAGGCGGGCGCACGGCGCTTTAATTCAGAGCGGGCGCTCTGTGTGTGCGCTGTGCGTGTGTGTGTGTGTCTTCTGCTCACCGAGGCAGGAGCGCAGTATTGCGCATTGCGCCGAGGACTTTCTCGAGCCCAGCGCGGCTAACGCAGCCGACGCGTACCTAGGGCCGGGAGTGGACGAGGAAAAACGGCGTGGGGACGAAACGGAACGCTCGTTTCCAGGGCTTAACCAGGCCCGGAGTTATGCCGAAGGTAACCACGATAGGACGCGGAGCGTTCAGCATCCAGGCGGGGCCGCCGGAGCGGGGAAAAAAGGCCACGAGCGCCCTTTGGGGCAGCCGGGAAGAAAGCGGTAAGTGGCGTTACCCCAACTTTCCCTTACCTAGCTTCCTAAGGCCCTAGCTTTACCTCAAGGCTTTTGCCTTTACGAATCCCGCCTCCTTTATGACACGGGACTACCTCTCTCCCTAAACGGTAACAACCGGGGAGTAACGCCGAAAATATCGCTTCCAAAATGCCGGGTGTCTCATCAGACAGTGCGCCGAAGGCCGGAATTTGGAGGCTCATTTTATAGGAGGCCGCCCGCGACGTGTGCCGGTGCCGCGGCGGCCCCTAGTGGCGGGAATGCGCCCCCTGATACCAGATTAACTAAAACCCCTACAGAAAGTCATTCTACTGTTCTGCTTAATTTTAACAGCAATGATTTCATGACTTTCTTTAATGATTAGATAGAAAACATTAGGCAAAAAACTTGATGCTCATCACATCACCAAACTATTTGTCAACCTTCCGGATGCAGCACTAGTGTAGACATCTGTTTAATTAGCTGTAAATCAAGATTAGAATATTTTACCCCAATTACTAAAACTGAACTAACCACACTGATCAGCTCGTCTAAGCCATCGATGTGTTTATTAAATGCAATTCCTACACGTTTACTCAGAGCTGATACATAGTATTATAGAGCCACTGTTAAATATTTTAACTTCATCCCTTACCTTTGGTTATGTGCCCAAATCCATTAAGCGTGCCGTTATTAACCACTGATTAAAAAAGCCAACTTGACCCTTGTGTGATATCTAATTATAGACCAATTTCAAATCTACCTTGCTCTCCAAAAGCTGTCTCTCAGCAGCTCTGTAGTTACCCTCAAAGTAATGGTATTTATGAAACATTTAGTAGTACTGAAACAGCATTAATTAGGGTACTAAATGATTTATTAATATCCTCAGATAATGGACCTGTTTCTTTTCTTGTTCTGTTAGATTTAAGTGCAGCATTTGGCATTATAGATCACAATGTTTTACTGAATAGACTAGAAAATACTGTAGTTGTTAAATATTGTCACTTTTCTGGCACTTTCCCGGTTCATGCATTTATAACCTCAAGGTTGGATTACTGTAACACTGTCTTTAGTAAATCTGTAAATAAACTTCAATTAGTTCATAATACAGCAGCTTGAGTGCTAACTCGAACTAGAAAATTTGATCATATCACTCCTGTTCTATCATCACTACACTGGTTACCAGTCAAATTCCACACTGATTACAAAATACTTCTTATAACTTATAATGCTCTACATAGCCTGGCCCCACATTATCTGAGTGAACTCTTAGAGTCTTACAATCCAGCTCGTCTACTTCGTTCGCAGGGTACAGGACTTTTTTTGTTTCTAGAATTAAAAAAGTCACAGCAGGGGGAAAGGTTTTCTCATTCATGGCCCCCCAACTATGGAATAATCTTCCCACTTTAGTTTGAGATTCAGACACTCTCCAAAATTTTAAGTCTAGGCTAAAGACATACTTATTTACGCAGGTTTTTGGTTAGACTTAGACTGGGATGCATGGTTTGGATCACTGGGGCCAGAGTCTGGAGTCATGTCTGGCCTGCCTCCATTGTCATGCCTTGTCCTTTAGCCGGGAGTGTCGGGTGGGCGGTCTGGCTGGGTTGGGCTTCGGTCCTCTTGATCTTGACTTGTTTATTCTTGCCTTAGACTAAGAGCAGAGCTGGGGATTCATACTCAAAGAGCTTTGTGCTGATCTGGGACGTTGGGTTGCTGTCTTCTGCGTCCCATGGGGTTGCCAATGTCTCATGTGATCCCTCTTAGCTGTGTTACCTTCTGGTTCTTCTCTTTCTAGCTATGCTGCAATAGCTAATGCTGCAGGAGTCTCAGGCTACACGTGGTATCAGTGATTGTTAATAGACTCTGTGCTTTTAATTAATAACTAATTACATTTGCGAAAACAAAGCCGATCATAGCCAAAAAACAGGTACAAAAATCAAAACAGGTAGAGCCAGTAAATGGGTGCATAACACAAATGGGCAGCCCACGGTAAAACCATGGAACGTGACAAGAATAAAGTTAATGTTTTGGAATGGCCAAGTCAAAGTCCTGACCTTAATCCAATCGAAATGTTGTGGAAGGACCTGAAGCGAGCAGCTATTGTGAGGAAACCCATCAACATCCCAGAGTTGAAGCTGTTCTGTACGGAGGAATGGGCTAAAATTCCTCCAAGCCGGTGTGCAGGACTGATCAACAGCTACAGGAAACACTTAGTTGCATTTATTGCTGCACGTGGGGGGTGGGGGGGGGGGGGGGGTGGGCGGTCACACCAGATACTGAAAGCAAAGGCTCACATACATTTGCCACTCACTAATATGTAATATTGGATCATTTTCCTACATAAATAAATAACCAAGTATAATATTTTGTCTCAGTTGTTTAACTGGGTTCTCTTTATCTACTTTTAGGACTTGTGTGAAAATCTGATGATGTTTTAGGTCATGTTTATGCAGAAATATAGAAAATTGTAAAGGGTTCACAAACTTTCAAGCACCACTGTATATAAATAAATCTGACTTGATTTGACTTATTTTTTTCGTCAATGAGTATATATTGTTCCATATCTGTGGTGTGTTAATATACTAATACTAATAGTGAACTAATATTTAATTTGAGTTAAATTTAACCCACATTTTTTGTAAGTGCATTTTGTAAGTGCTAAGACTTACAATTTATTATTATACTGCATACTGCATAGTACTGTTAATATTATTGCACTTTCAGCATTTTCTTACTGAAATCTGCACTCCACAAGAGTCAGCAATTAACATCATCCTTTCAAAGGCAAATGGGTCTGAGATTATGCAAATATATTGTCAAGTATTGTCACAAGGGTATGAGCACAAGGACCCTAGTGTAGGGAATGTGCACTCTAATGCGAGGAAACAGTAGAATGCACAGTATGCTGAAATAAGGAACTGTACCGATATGAGCTTGATTCAACATCTTACAGATTAAGATCCCTTCTCTCTGCTTTAGTTCTCTCCATCCCTTATAAGACCAGTAGAATCTGGGGGGTTTATTTGCTCTCTTATAAAGTACAGTTGAGTTCTTGTTTATTATTCTGTCATCTATCCAAAAATAAGGTAGCCTGAGGGTGTCCATTTTTTATGGGCCAAACCTTTTTCATTGCCTCCTCAAAGCCATTTTTTTCCAGTTACCACATGGCTGCATTCATTCATTCATTCATTCATTCATTCATTTATTGTCTTATCCACTTATGCTATACAGGGTCACGGGAGAGCCAGTGCCTAGCTGGTGACACAGGGCTCAAGGCAGGAACAACCCTAGATAGGGCGCCAATCCATCATAGGGCACATACACTCATGCACACACTCACACTGTAAGGGGCTCCTTGGAAACACCAATTAACCTAACACACATGTGTTTGGAATGTGGGAATAAAAAAGAGTACCAGAGAAACCCACACGAACATGGGGAGAACATACAAACTCCACACAGGTGGAGCCCCGGATCGGGATCTGTGAGACGACAGTGCTAACCACTGCAACACCATGCCACCACTGGATGCATACATGTTGAAGCAAAAAAAAGCAGTTGGGGACAGCTATAAAGCCTCTATGACACTCAGTTTGCCTTGGAGTCAGATATTTACATTTACAGCATTTAGCAGATGCCCTTATCCAGAGTGACTTACAATTGGTACAATCTTACAATCCAAGCAATTATGGGTTAAGGGTCTTGCTCAAGCACCCAACAGTGGCAGCTTGGCAGATGTGGGATTTGAACCCTGGTCCTTCTGGTCCAGAGTACAGTGCCTTAACCGCTAGGCTACCACACTACCCCCTTTTTAAGAGTGATCACAGGTCATAAACAGTTCACCAGAAACTATCTTTTGCATTATTGAACCTATCATTTATATAAGACTTGCTGCCTACCAGAGGACTTGAAACCATCTTCTTTCCTCTTTTGAGTGAACACATTGCATGCTGTGGAAACGGTCACTGCCTGGGTGGTTTGTTGATGGAGAGGGATCAGAGTCAATCACCATACACCAATTTGACCAAGTATCCCATCGCACAAGTCACTCTGCTGATTTAAAACCACATAATGGCAGCTCCACTCCATATCCAGCACAAAGCAGGTACCAACTTCATTGCTGATTTCAGTGTGTCTCCTTTCTTGAAATCTCATCAGTATTTTAAAACCACACTGAACTTGTAGTATATTTCACATGCCTATAATCCAAATTACTGTTCACAAAGTTTGTCCAATTATTCAAACTACTTAGTCTAATAGCTGAATTCAGTGTAGCATCTATAAAGTAGTTTTAAAGGAGACATATCCATATTTGTGTCATATTTCCATTATTTTCTTGTCATTACAGTGATTTTGTCATTTCTTGATTTAATCATTTTCTCAAACTTTTGAATTACGATTTGTGTGGGGGTGATTTCATTAGTCAATATGAGAGAATTGAATGACTGGTAGACTGGATAGAGGGAGACTGTAAAGTATTCATGTTCATTTTGACTGGTTTCCCTGATTCCCCAGCCGAAAAAGAATCAGGTGGTGCCCCATTTATTCATTGAAATAAATTAATTTAGAGTACCATAATTACCTACAAAACTCTCCGATGCCACAACTGATGTAGAAAAAGTATCAAATAAGACTCAATGAGTGAACGCAAAAAGCCCTTGATTACAAACGAAAGAAAGGCACCACCAAGAACTTGAAAGTGCTGTCGATTATGTCTTCTAAATGGCAGGAGAGACACACCACAGAAGCAGAACAAATATCCTTGTGGGAAATAGTTATCACAAAAGAGCACATATGCTTGAGAAAGAAATGCAGCCTCACTACTGCTAAGAGAATGCTCAACAATAGGTAAAACTCATGACAAATACAAACCTATGTCACAAAGTGATGCAACAGGTATAAACAGGGCTCACTGATTAAAGAAAACCAACAGCAGATGCTTTTTCAATATCCGGGTGAGGCAGACCACTTCCTCTGATTGTTAATGCCAGACACACCAGTTGTAACAGGGAGGTGTGGAAGGATGGTGAGTACTTTAATTCTAGTGGCAACTTCAGCCTGTAGGTGACAAGTGACCCAGTGCCCCAATCCAAACAGGCAAATGAAAATTGGTCCCAGTTTTCTACTGGGATGATTTAATTGAAAGTTTTGGTTGAGACTCACACCCTCTCCCCAGTCCGTAAGATGAGTTCTCCCTATGGTGGTGTTCAGCTTGGAATTTCTACCCTCTAAACACCCTCGCCAAGTGAATACAGAGGCCCAGACCTCCTCACTGTGTTGCTGCAACTTGTCCAACCTCCTACTAGCAGCCCATGGAAGCAGGGGTCTGGGATCCCAGGAAGCACTGGCAGTGTATCAGGCCAGAAGAGATATGCACCACTGAGTTGGGGATGTATACATGCCACAAGTAGTAGTTCTCAAACACTCCTCAGATACCAACACACCTCTTGGTTTTGCCGTTCACCACTCACCTCCATATGATGCCCAGAGGTCAGGTTGACATTCACCCCCATTACTTCAAATGAAGGTTGACCATACCCAAGAGGTTAATTGAGTCTCCCTGTTGGATAGAATGTCCTCAGATAACCCAAACTGACAAAAGACATGGCAAAAATGAGCTTCAGCAGTTAATAGGGTGTCTGGGTGTCCATAAATAGGGATCAAGCAACAGTCTTGCTAAAATAATCTACCACCAATTTCAAAGTCATCTCCCCCAGTTATGTGCAGTCTGAAACAAAATCCACTGCTAAGTTGACCCAAGGACTCTCTGGGGGTGGTGTATGCAAAGACATGTCAAATGTCTTTGCCCCCAAAGAGAGAGACCTTGTGTCAGACCACACATACCCAACATGATGCAGTGATGAATGCTTATGCCAACAGTAATTGGAGCATAGTGGACTAAGGGTGAGCTGACCTGACTGAAGTGTAAGGCAGGTAAGGAGTTTGTTTCTTCAATCCTTGGAAATGTAAACCATATCTGGCAGCCTGTAAAATGGTCCAGGATCCCCCACTTCTGCCCTTTCAATCTCCACATCAATATTCCAGAGGATAGGACCTACTAGACAAGATTGGCATATGATTGACTGTACACTATTTAACAGAGGGTGAACATCAAATACCTGCCTTTTTAGAGCTGGAGCTGGAGGAGATTTAGAGCTCAAACCTGTTAGGAACAGGTTTCATATGGCATGGTAATGAGTGAGAAACTGATCACCAAAGATATATTATAGATTCTTGTGGTCTGTACAGACCACAAACAGATGATTGGTCCCCTCCATTTACATTTTTTAAATTTACAGCATTTAGCAGACCAGCCAGTTTCTCCTCACCCCAAGGGCAACAGCACAAAGCCTCTAAAGAGGCTATTCTCAAAGAGCCAGCACACACATGTCAGACATGCTCCTGCTAGGAGAGAGAAAATATAAGTACTTTATTGATTTATGTAACAGCAGTCTTTTTGAGCAAATTACAATATAGATCATTCTTAAAAAGCTGGAAGACCACAGGTGCATTAGCCATGCCATAGGACATTGACTTGCTGACATAATGTGGAGATAAAACATTTGCTGACAGTGGTTAAGCAGAAGAATGAATAAATCCCTGCCTTAGAGCCTCCTGGATATACTCCTCTATGGTGATACTTTTTGCAACTAGCAAAGGATACACATGAGCATATGATATTGCAGTTTCAGGCAGAAGCTCAAATGGACATTCCCAAGTTTGATGTGGAGGTAACCTGGCGGCTGCATCTTAGCTGTATGGTTAAAGGCTAGTTCCTTCTGGAGCTCATCACAAAACCCTCTGTAGAAAGCTGGGATAGGGGCCTGCTCATTCAGCTTACTGTGGTCTGCCACAGTTTGGAAAAATAAAGTGTAAACAGTTGTTGACCACCGTCCCTGACTGTGCCTCAGGAGATGCTCTCCTAACTCCCTACCCTCCGCAGAGTGGTCAAAATGGACCAAATGAGGCTGACCAAGCTATCATAAGACTGTTTCCCCTCTGCCTTCTACTCCCAGAAGGCTTTTTACCACTTACAGTCACGAGAGGTTAGTAGGAGCAGGACAATGGCCACCTTCATACACTGTGGGTGACAAAAGTTTGCACTGCATGAGGAACTTTCTACAGGTTTTTGGAGTTCAATCAAAGCACTTTTGGCACCGCTGATGGTGAAGAGATCCATATGTGGAGGAGATGTCCTGGCACACCTCACTGGTGTTGAGGAGCACATTGTATGCCAGTGCTGACAGTTGTTGAGTGAACTGCTGCAGTGCTTGGCCATGCTGTTGGTTCTGCAACAGGAGCTGGTAAATCTGCTCATGCTGCATGGCCAGACTATTATCCAGACACATGGCAGCAGCAGAAGTCTGCAACTGCAAAGCAGACAAAAGCAAAAAAGCATGAGAGATGGCACCAATTACTTAAATGGGCTGACAGTGATGCCCACTAAGAAGCAGGATAGTTGCACCCAAGAACAAAGAAGTGAGGAATGATTTTATCACACGTCACACAGGCAGAGTTTATCTTCCTTCTGGAAATAGGAAACACAAAAAAAGAAATATGCTTGAGAAAGAAAAGAAGCAACACAACTACTAAGAGAATGCAGAGAAATCACCAATAAGTGAGACTTGTGAGAGAAACACGAAGCAATGTCAATTGCTGTAGCAGCAGAAATGTCATGTAGATATAGGGCTCGTTGATGAAAGAAGTCAAGTCAAGTCAAGTCAGATCTATTTATATAGCACTTTTTACAATGGAGCATTGTCTCAAAGCAACTTTACAAGTTTAGATTATCTCCTAAAATCTACGTCCAATCCCAAATTGAGCAAGCCTAGTGTGACAGTGGCAAGGAAAAGCTCCCTAAGTGTTATGAGGAAGAAACCTTGGGAGGACCAAGACTCAAAAAGGGACTCAACCTCCTTGGGCGGCGTAGATGATAAATCTAAGAACGAAACTAAAGTGATGGAATCATACTTCAAGTAGAATGTGAAATATGCACTGGAGCTGATGACGGAAGCAACTTGAGTGAAGCTTCAGCGGATGAACATCATGTGTGGGGCTGGAACTGGTACCGGAACACAGCTCGGAGAGAAAACAGAAAATGTAATTAGTTATTGATTAAGAGCACAGTGTCTATTAACAATCACTGACGCCATGTGTAGCATGAGACCCCGGCAGCATTAGCTATAGCAGCATAGCTAGAAAGAGGAGAACTGGTAGGTAACACAGCCAAGAGGGATCACATGAGAAATCGGCAACCCAATGGGAGGCAGAAGACAGCAACCCAATGTCTCTCGACACTCGACACTCCCGACTAACGGACAAGGCAGGCAGGCCAGACATGACTCCAGACTTCGGCCCCAGTGACCCAAGCCATGCATTCCGGTCTAAATCTAGTCAAAAGCCTGCGTAAATAGGTATGTCTTTAGCCTAGACTTAATATTTTGGAGAGTGTCTGAGTCTCGAATGAAAGTGGGTAGTTTATTCCATAGTTTTAGGGTCATGTATGAGAAAGCCTTTCCCCCTGCTGTGACTTTTTTAATTCTAGGAACTAAAAGAAGTCTTGTACCCTGTGAACGAAGTAGACAAGCTGGATTGTAAAACTCTTAAGAGTTAACTCAGATAATGTGGGGCCAGGTTATGTCGAGCTTTATAAGTTATAAGAAGTATTTTATAATCAATGAGGAATTTAACTGGTAACCAGTGTAGTGATGATAGAACAGGAGTGATATGATCAAATTTTCTAGTTCGAGTTAGCGCTCGGGCGGCTGCATTCTGAACTAACTGAAGGTTATTTATAGATTTACTAGAGCATCCAGTAAGTAAGGCGTTACAGTAATCCAAGCTTGAGGTTATAAACGCATGAACAAGTTTCTCTGCATCATTAAAAGAGGATATTTCTAAGTTTAGCGATATTACGTAATTGAAAAAAAAAAATTTCGAGTGATGCTGCTAATGTGCCCATCAAAGGAAAAATCTGAATCAAATGTGACCCCTAAGTTTTTTACAGATGGACTGGGCAATACTGGGCAGCCATCTAGATTTAGGACAGATGTAGCCAACCTGTCTCTCACAGCCTTGGGTCCCACTAATAGAACCTCAGTTTTATTTGAGTTAAGTAAGAGAAAATTAAATGACATCCAATCTTGTTGATTGTAAGGCTATCATTAGGTTTGGCTGATATGTACAGCTGTGTATCATCTGCATAGCAGTGGAAACTAATGCCATGTTTACGAATAAGTGGCAGCATGTACAGAGAGAATAAAAGCGGGCCAAGCACTGACCCCTGAGGCACGCCATACTTCACTTTTGAGAGCTTAGACCTTAGATTATTTATATGAACAAACTGGTACCGGTCGATTAAGTAAGATTTAAACCAAGAATGTGCCAATCCCTTAATACCTACAGTATTTTCTCGTCTGTTTAGTAAAACATCATGATCTATAGTGTCAAATTCTGCACTTAAATCTAACAGAACAAGAAAAGAAATACATCCCTTATCTGAAGACATTAATAAATCATTTAGTACCCTAATTAATGCTGTTTCAGTACTTTGATGGGGCCTGAAGCCAGACTGAAATCTTTCATAAATATCATTCCTTTGGAGGTAACTGCAGAGCTGCTGATAGATGGCTTTTTCTAAGATTTTGGACAGAAACTGTAGATTTGAAATTGGTCTAGAATTAGATATCACACAAGGGTCAAGACTGGCTTTTTTAATCAGTGGTTTGATAACGGCAGACTTAAAGGATTAACCAAAGGTAAGGGATGAATTTAAAATAACTAACACTGGCTCTATAATACTAGTTATTACTTGTTTGAGTAAACGTGTAGGAATTCGATCTAATAAACATGTTGATGACTTAGACGAGCTGATCAGTGCAGATAGTTCAGTATTAGTACTTGGATTAAAAGATTCTAATCTTGATTTACAGCTCATTAAACAGATGTCTTCACCAGTGCTGAATCTGGAAGGTTGCTGAATAGTTTGGTGATGTGATGAGCATCGAGTTTGATGCCTAATATTTTCTATCTTATCATTAAAGAAAGTCATGAAATCATTACTGTTAAAATTACACAGAACGGGAGAGTCACTTTCTGTGGGGTTTTTATTAATTTGGAGACTGTATTAAAGAGAAATCTTGGATTATTCGTATTTTTCTCAATGATTGAGGAGAAGTATGCAGCTTTAGCTTTAGTAAGGGCATGCTTATACTCTGTCATGCTGTCCCTTCAAGCAATCTTAAACACCTCCAATTTACTATGTCTCCACTTGTGCTCTAGATGCCGTGTTCTTTGCTTTAAGGTACGGGTGTAGTCATTATACCATGGTGCTAGCCTTTTTTCCCTAATGCGTTTGACCCTAGCAGGAGCAATCTTGTCCAGGGTTGAGCGAAGCACACATTCTAATTGGTCATTTACACACTCAAGATGATTGATCTCCGTAGGTGTATTACATTTCAAGTCTGGTAGGTTTTTGATAAACGCAGCTGGAGTAGCAGATGTGATAGTGTGTTTGGTGTGATAACGAGGCAAAAAGATTTTATTTATTAGAGATAGCTCAAATACTAAAAGATAGTGATCTGAAATCGAATCACTTTGCGGGAAAACATCAAAGTATATTGATACCAAATGTTAATATTAGATCTAAAGTATGATTACAGTGGTGGGTTGGTCCCATCACATTCTGAGTGATACCCATGGATTCTAAGATGGACTCGAAAGCAATTTTAAGTGGATCCTGCTCATTGTCAAAGTGAATATTGAAATCACCTACAATTAAAGCCTTATCTGTTGACAGTAGTAAGCAGGAAAGAAGGTTAGCAAATTCCTGAAGAAATTCTGAATAGGGGCCAGGAAGACGGTAAATAGTGATAAGCTGAAGAGTGTGGTTTTGGCTTCCATAACGATGGGTCAGTCACATTAAGAATCAGTATTTCAAACGAATTAGCCTTGTAATGGGATTTAGTTATAAGACCTAGCTCTTTGTCAAAAATTGTGGCTACGCCTTCCCCCCGGCCATTAGGACGAGGGCGATGAGCATGCCTGTATCCAGGAGTTGAGGTTTCATTTAAGGCTAAATATTCATCAAGTCTAATCCAAGTTTCAGTGATACAGAGAGCATGTAAGCGTTTATCAGTGATTATTTCATTTACAATCACTGCTTTGTTTGTAAGTGATCTAATGTTAAGTAATCCTAGCTTTAGTCTAATGTTGTTATTTCTTTGGGAGCTATCTGTGTTTATACTAATGAGGTTATTAAAACAGACTTTTTGAGAGCATTTACGTTTAGGGCAGATGCAGGTAACAGACAAAGTTTCAATAATGTTGGTTCAGGGTGACGGAAAGTAGTGTTGTGCTTTCAATATTTTGGTGAATCAGTCTGCTTATTAGTTTCAAACAGCATAGCGGCCAACACCTGATGACAAGAAAAAGTATTTTATATGTTATATGATTTTATCTTAAATTTTAAATTGTAGATGAATTTTAGTCGTTCTACTTTCAATATTCCTGCTTTCCACAATTATGCTGTCCTAGTAAGAAAAACCCATCATGCAGGTAATTTAAATAGTTTACTGTCTTTGCAATAAGACACAATAGTGTAAAGGTATGTTTTTTTAACTAACAAAGTCTAACATATTAATAATATGAATATAGCCACTTGGAGCACTAGGAAATGATAGCATTAAGGTTTCCTACTAACCGGCTATCTGTGGCACCAGGGGTGTATTGTCTAGAGCATATATGCATAAAATTAATTGAGCTACTGTCTAGGTAAAGATATTTGAGAGAAAAAAAGATAAAGATATTCTCATGAAAATATTACAAAATTATCTCTAAAGAGTTTGAAAGAGCTAATTCAAGACCATTGTTACTCTTCACAGGAGTGGTCCACCATGAAAGATCACTAAAAGAGCAAGGTGTGTAATTATCTGTGAGACCACAAAGGAACCGAGTTTAACTGCTAAGTAACTAATGGCTAATGTTAATTTTCATAAGTCGACCATCAGAAGAACACTGAACAACAGTGGCGTGCATGGCAGGGCTGAAAGGAGAAAACCATTGCTCAGCAAAACAGACATTGTTGCCTATCTGTAATTTGCTAAAGCTCATTTGAACAAGCCAAAATAATTTTGGAAAAAAAAACATTTTGTGGTTGGATGAGGCCAAAATATATATATATATTTTAAATAAAAGGCCTGTCTAGGGGAAGGAAAACACTGGATTCCAGCATAAGATCCTTATCCTGTTTGTGAAATATGGACATCTGTCTGTGACCTGAAATGTAAGAGAACATGGGTCATGCAGCCTAAAAAGACCATAAGGCCAAAAATCATTCTATTAAAGGAGAAAAAATGATAATGTTTTGGAATGGCCAAGTCTGTAATCCTGTAGAAATGTTGTGGAAGGACCTGAAGAAAGCAGTTCATGTGAGGAAACCCACCAACATCCCAGAGTTCTCTAGCTGTTCTATACGGATAAATGGGCTAAAATTGATCCAAGACAATGAGCAGGACTGATCAACATTACCAGTAATGTTTAGATACAGTTATTGCTGCACTGGTTTTGCTTTCACAAACTTTTGCCACTTACAGGTATGTAATATTAGATTTTTACTAATATTTTCCTAAATAAATAACTGACTAAGTATAATATTATTTTCTTGTTTGTTCATAATTTCTAAGCTTATAACTTATGTGAAAAACGTATGATGTTTAGGTCATATTTATGCAGAAATATACAACCCCAAATCAGAAAAAGTTGGGATGGTATGGAAAATGCAAATATAAAGTGCTCATTACATGTATGCTTATATCATTGTAGACAGTATGAACCCAATATGTTTCATGGGTTTTTTTTGGTTCTGGTCAACTTCATTTTATTTCTTAATAAGCATTCATTCCTGCATTTTAGGCCTGCAACACATTCCAAAAAATTTGAACAGGGACAATTTATGGCTAGTAAAAAAACTAAATTTATGATGTGATTTCAAACAGGTGATGTTAACCAGAGATTACAATCATGATTTGGTACAAAAGCAGTGTCCACAAAAGGCTGAGTCATTGAGGAACAAATGTGGGCAGGGGAAATTATTAAAATGTTTAAAAATAATGTTCCTCAAAGAAAGTTCAGTCCTGTGTTTACCTGACTTGACTTGTTTTGCCTTGTCTTGTTGATAAATGCATAGACATCCCTGGAAAAGATGTAATCTTGATGGAATTAATGTTGCTCTAAAATCTCTGCTTTCTGCATTAATGCTGCCATCACATAACTGAAAATTACTTTTGCCAAGGGCACTGACACAACCCCATACCATGAAAAACTCTAGCTTTTGGACGTGTTGCTGATAATACTCTGAATGGTTCTTTTTGTCTTTGGTCTGAAGCACACAGACTGCATTTCTTCCAAAAAATATCTGGAATACTGACTGGTCTGATGGCAAAACGTTGGTCCATCCCAGATGCGCCTCGAGCCAGAGCAGTCGATGCCACTTCTGGACATTGTTAACATAAGGCTTATTTTTGCACAGTAAAGTTTTAAGTGGCATTTTTTAATGTTACTATGTATTGTAGTGTTTGATAAAGGTTTGCCAAAGTAATCCCTTGGCAATGTGGTTCTATCAGCTATTGATGCTTGACAGTTATTGATGCAATGCTGTCTGAGGGATTGTTCTATTTTGCTCTCATCCGTCCACAAAACATTCTTCCAGTAGCCTTCTGGCTTGTCCATGTGATCTTTAGCAAACTGCAGATGAGCAGCAATGTTCTTTTGGAGAGTGGTGGATTTCTCCTTGCAACCCTGCCATGCACACCATTGTTGTTCAGTGTTCTTCTGATGGTGGACTCATAAACATTAACATTAGCCAATGTGAGAGAGGCCTTCAGTTGCTTAGAAGTTACCCTGGGGTCCTTTGTGACCTCGTCAACTATTAAACACCTTGCTCTTGGAGTGATCTTTGTTGGTCGACCACTCCTGGGGAGGGTAACAATGGTCTTGAATTTCCTCCATTTGTACACAATCTGTCTGACTGTGGATTGGTGGAGTCCAAACTCTTTAGAGATGGTTTTGTAACCTTTTCCAGCCTGATGAGCATAAACAACTCTCTTTCTGAGGTCCTCAGAAATCTCCTTTGTTCGTGTGATGGTACACTTCCACAAACATGTGCTGTGTTCAAATTAACTGTCAAATTAAATCTTAGAGATTCACATACTGTTGCCACTCACTAATATGTAATATTGGATCATTTCACTCAATAAATAAATTACCAAGTATAATATTTGTATCTCATTTGTTTAACTGGGTTCTCTTTATCTACTTTTAGGACTTTTGTGAAAATCTGATGATGTTTTAGGTCGTATTTATGGAGAAATATAGAAAATGCTAAAGGGTTCACAAACTTTCAAGCACAACTGTATATACACCGATCAGGAATAACATTATGACCACCTTCTTGTTTCTACACTCATTTTCCAATATATCAGTTTCTCTTATCATATAGAAGCACTTTGTAGTTATACAATTACAGACTGTAGTACATCTGTTTCTCTACATACTTTGTACATCCCCTTTACTCTGCTCTCTAATGGTCAGGAACACCACAAGACCAGCACAGATCAGGTCCTATTTGGGTGGTGGATCATTTGCAGCACTCCAGTGACACTGACATGGTGGTGTTGTGTTAGTGGGTGTTGTTCTGGTATGAATGGATCAGACACAGCAGTGCTGCTGGAGTTTTTAAACACTGTGTTCACTTACTGTCTACATTTTTAGAAATATTCACCTTATTGCTTCACCTTGTAGATGTAAATTCAGAGACAGTAGCTCATCTGTTGTTGCAGAGTTTGTGTTAGTCATCCTCTTTTTCTTCATCAGTGCTAACACGACACTGAATACAGGATGCTGGTGGCTGAACATTTTTGGTAGGAGGAAAATTTTCAGTCCAGCAGTGACACTGAGGTGCTTAAAATCTCCAGCAGTGCTTCTGTGTCTGATCTATCTATACCAGCACAACGCACACTAACACACCACTACAATGTCAGTGTCACTGTAGTGCTGAGAATGATCCTCAACCCAAATAGTACCTGATCTGTGGGGGTCCTGACCATTAGAGAGCAGAGTAAAGGGGACAAAAAAAGCATGTAGAGAAACAGATGGACTACAGTCTGTAATTGCATAACTACAAAGTGCTTCTATATGGTAAGTGAAACTGATGAAATGGACAATGAGTGTAGCAACAAGGAGGAGGTCATAATGTTATACCTGATTGTTGTATATACAGTGGTATGAAAAAGTTTGGGCACCCCTGATAATTTTCATGATTTTTCTTTATAAATCATTGGTTGTCCAGCTCAGCAATTTCAGGTAAATATATCATATAGCATCATATAACAGATGATATTTGAGAAATGAAATTAAGTTTATAGGTTTTACAGAAAGTGTACAGTAATTATTCAAACAAAGTTAGGCAGGTGCATAAATTTGGGCACCCTTGTCATTTGAATACCTTTAGCACTAATTATTGGAACACAAAATTTGTTTTGTAAGCTCATTGACCCTTGATCTACATACACAAGTGAATCCAACTATGAGAAAGGGTTAAGGTGGCCAATTGGAAGTTTTTCTCCTCTTTGCATCTTCTCTGAAGAGTGGCAAACATGGGAGCCTCAAAACAACTCTCAAAATGGCCTGAAAAGAAAGGTTGTTCAACATCATGGTTCAGGGAAAGGGAAAAGCTCTCTCAGAGATTTCAGCTATCAGTTTTCCACTGTGAGGAAACATAGTGAGGCAATGGGAAGACCACAGGCACACAGATTCTAGTTAAGGAACTCCCGAAGTGGCAGACAAGAAAAATCTCAGATAGGCAGAAGCGAAGGATGGTGAGAACAGTCATAGTCAAGCCACAGACCACCTCCAAAAGACCTACAACCGCATTCTTGCTGATGATGATTGTCACATGTTCATAGTTTCAAACTATACAGCGCACTTTTGCACCAAGGAGAGGGCTGTATGGGAGAGTAATGCAGAAGAAGCCTTTTCTGCAGAACACGCCACAAACATAGGTCACTTGAGGTGTGCTACAGCACATTTGGGGACAATCCAGCTTCATTTTTGGAATAAAGTGCTGTGTACTGATGAAAACTAAAAATTGAGTTATTTGGACATAACAAGGAGCGGAAAAAAAAAAAAAAAGAACCACAGCATCCCAAGACAAACACTTGCTACCCCCACAGTAAAATTTGTGGCGGGTTCCATCATGCTGTGGGACTGTTGTGGCCAGTGCAGGTACTAGGAATCTTGTTAAAGTTGAGGGTCGCATGGATTCCAGTTAATATCTCAGATTCTTGAGAAAACAATGTTCAAGGAATCAGTGACAAAGTTGCACCGAGGCCAACGACCCCAAACCCTGCTCAAAATCTTCTCAGGCATTCATGCAGAGGAAAACCAGTACAAACGTTCTTGGAATGGGCCATCTCAGTCCCCCAGACATGAATATTACTGGAAATGTGGGCTGTCCATGCTCGGAAAACCATCAAACCTGACTGAACTGGAGATGTTTCTAAAGAAGAATGGTCCAAAGCACCTTCAACCAGAATCCAGACTGGAAGCTGTAGGAAGCGTTTAGCGGCTGTTATTTCTACAAAAGGAGGATCTACTAAATATTGATGTCATTTTTCTGTTGGGGTGCCCAAATTTATGCACCTGCCTAATTTTGTTTGAATAATTACTGCGCACTTTCTGTAAATCCTATAAACTTCATTTCACTTCTCAAATATCACTGTGTTCATCTGCTATATGATATATTTAACTCAAGTTGCTGATCTGAACAACCAATGATTTATAAACTAAAATCATGAAAATTATCAGGGGTGCCCAAACTTTTTCATACCACTGTATGACTGTCTTCGATATAACATTGAGTACGCATGTTACCTTTTGGCTGTCATTGAATGGCCATTGAGGCTGAAGAGCGACCTAAACTAAATGAACAAAAAAATGGTTTCAGGAACCCCCAAATGGACTTTGTGAGAGCACTGAACTTAACAACGGTGCTAGTAACAGAAACATGGCTCTAATAAACATGTCTTTAACTCAACAAAACTCTTTTTTCAGAGAAGGATCAATCCAGAGAAGGTTAGCATTGGGAATCAGTTCCCTGCTGACTGAGACACTCTGATTCAGTCCCCGTCTCTGGAGAAAAGATTTCTGAAGAAAACGTGTGAGTTTCTGGCACCAGAGTAAAGTCCAAGAGGTTTACTGGCACCTTTAAGAAGTAATGGTTGCCCTCCATGGGCTGAGGGCTGAATGTGTCTTCTGTTGGATTGTCCTATTGTTTTGCTAGAGGTGTGTTTCTGAGACTCACAGCTCTTTGGGGTGGGGACTGGGTCTACAATTGTCATGTGAACAGACCAGTGGTGCCCCGATGTTACAATACTTTTTATTATTATTCCACCTTTAAAATAGAAAAGTAAAAACTTAATACAACCAATACATGATTATTATTGTTTTAAATGTAACTACACTTAAAATATCAGCATTGCCATGGACTTTAGACCATGATTAGTATAGATTTTAAATATTTTTTTATGGCCTCCGTAATGCATGTGATGGACTTTGTGATACTTTGTGATGGACTGGTGTCTTGTCTCAGGTTGGTTCCCACCTTGTGCCCTGTGCTGCTGGTTAGACCCCAGAATATACAAACTCCACACAGACAGTGGACGGGTCGGACTCAAACCTAGGTCTCTGGAGCTATAAGGAAACATGACTAACTACTGCCACCAGTAAACCAAACAAGTCCACCATATAAGCAGGCTATTGCAACTAATCATGTGTTAAAAACATTTATTAACCTTAGTTGCCTTCAACCTCTTCAGATTTCCCCACTGTGTAAGTTACGTTCATAATTTCAGTCCAAAGTCTCACAGTCAACAAGAGGCATTCTAAAAGAAATTCATGATATTTGTTAGTGTTTTCCAACCTAAAGTGGTTGCACCTCTGGTAGCTTTCCTGCTTGCTGCCTTCACTGATTGAGCTCTCTTTTAATGACTTCTTTTGCAAATACAGTTCTGCATGCTCCAGACATCCAGCCATCTTCACACTCTAGTAATAATACTGTTTAAACACCATTTGACCAATTCATTGTAATTCCATTTATTTATTTGGCCCTCTTAACACAGTCACAAAGTTGCTTTACAAAAGCCAAGAGCAGACCCCAAACTAGCAGCTAGGGGTGACAATGGCAAGGGAAAACCAAAAAAAACATTGAGGGGTAGCAGCAGATGGAGAAATCTTCCTCCTCTGGGTGACACTGGAAAAAAATACCGGTAAATTAATTAAAAGATTTTATGTAGAGAATGTACCTTATTTTATAACATACAATATGTAGACATGTACAGTATATGTAGGAATACAAAGTCGATGGTTTGTAGGAGTATGTACACTTACATGTATTCACTGACATTGTAAATTACAACAGTTTGGGCAGTGGTTACAATACTGGACTATTGGCCAAAAGTGTGTGTGACAGTGAATTTTTAAGTTGATAACTCAAAAAGGAAAATAAGATATTTGAGTACTGAAGATAAATAGGTGCACACTTATGGAAAAAATAAAATAGAATCAGTTGCATATGTGATTTTCCTATGTTTGATGGGTACCTCACTGTCTTTGCTATCTTTTGGGTGCCACATGGTTGTCAGATGCTATTTTGAAGTCAATCCATTGTTTCTTTTGCCTTTTTACCCCATTTTGCTACATAGGTGCTTGCTCTGGGTGTCACTGCAGCCTCTCTGTGGCACCTTGACAAACTCAATTCGTTGTCACCCCAAGGTCCTATAGGTTCAAATTTTCAACCTATTTAGAGTTCTCTCAGTGTAGTCTTCGGAAATGGCGATAGTTATGATTATTTCACAATGGACTGCAGACCAGTTTCAACCTTGACTTCCACAATCTCTTTTTTAAGTAGCTACTTGACTCACACCCTACTGTGTATTGATCGTATAGTTCAAATATAAGGCTTTCAGCCTCTGAGCTTTCAGAAATAAGGACATTATAAGAGGAGTCCATTCACTTGATCCATGTCTCACTTGACGCTCAGGAATGAGAACCATTTTAGATTGGTTTGGCTTTCAAGTACTTTGAGATTCTAAGTAAAATATTTAGTGAGGGAAAAAAAACAAAAAACGAGCAGACGCTGAATTCACATCACACTACTTTGACTTAAAGTCTTTGTGGATGATTTATTTTATGCTAAATTCACAATTTGTAATTATTTACTATTAATTCAATCTAAGGGGATTCAACACCTTTTCAAAAGTACTATTTCGTCACTATTTCGTTAATAGCCAAGCGATTTTAATATGCAGGATTCTTGAATAGATATTGCTTTTGAAAAGGCAAAATTGTCAATCTCCATCATTATACAATTTCCAATCTTATTTTTTGTGAACTATTTGTTTTTATTGAAGTTTGCAAACTTTTTATGTAGTATTATTTGTAGCACATTTTTATTGTAGTATTGTTTTAATATTTCTGCATAACTACAACCTAACATTTCATCAGATTTTCACAAAATTTCACAAAAATCATAAAATTAGATGAGAAGAACCCAGTTAAACAAATGAAACAAAAATATTACGTTTCTTATTTGCTTATTTATTGAGGAAAATTATCCAATACTACATATTGGTGTTTTCACTCAATGTTATGGCAATCAGGTGTGCACCATGTTTTAATTAAAGTACAGTACTTAAAGTATCAAAGTATTTAAAGTATCAATGTCGAATCTTCACAACACGTTTGCTGAAGTGTATCATGGCATAGAGTTCTGAGAATTTCAGGAAAAGAGTTGTTGATGCTCATCAAGCTGAAAAAGACAGATTGTGCACAAACTGAAAAAATTCAATTGTTCCTTGTTAGAGAAAGCCACTGCTCTCCCAAAAGATTTGTCATCTGGCATGTGGGCAATCCAGAAAGCTATTAAACATGTTTTGTGGATGGATGAGATGAAAATAGACATTTTTTAGTTTCAATTAACAGTGCTATTTCTGGAAAAAGGAAAACACTGCAATGCAGCATACAAACCTAATCCCATCTGTGAAATGTGGTGGTGGTAGTGTCATGGTTTTGGCCTGTTTTTCTGCAACTGGACTAGGACTCTCACAGATATTAGATATTAGATTGTTTTCCTCAATAAATGAATGGCTATGAATAATATTTTGTCTCATTTGTTTAATTGGGTTCTCTTTATCTACTTTTACTTCTGATGATGTGTTAGGGCATATTTCACAGACATATAGATCATTCTAAAGGGTTCACATACATTCAGGCACCACTGTACATTTCTAATAACAGAGTTTATTTTTCAACTTGAAATCCCCCTGCATGACCTCTCTGCTGAGGAAAACGATCCTCCCTACAACTTATGGATTCCAACCACTCCTTTGTGCTGCAGGTGGTGAACTTCTATGGCAAAATGACAATATTTTCCAGCACCACTGCTGCCCAGGAAGCATCAGGGAGATGACTCATTATCCTGTTGACCCTCTCTCAGATGCTGCCAATTGTGTCTGTACAGCATCCAGTCAAGCCAGAGGCTACACAAAGAGTGTCCTTGGTCATGAGCCAGTGAATTCTGCTGTCACCCGAGTGACCATTAATAACAGAGTTAAGATAAAGTAAGTATTGTAAAATAAATGCTACCATTGAACATTGTATGACAATAAATCTAGACAATCTGTTTAGACCAATAGTTCATCCATTGTTATGTAGTGAACAAAACTGTGTCTGTAATTGTCTACCTATAACCATATTGCAAAGTTTCATTTCAAAAATGCTGGCATACCTAGGTCCTGTTGACCATGTTCCAATCATTGATCTCCAAGCTGGTCCATCTCTGTACTCTTATCACATCAGCCATGTGAAGGCTGCAGTAACTTCATAACAACAAACTTTATGCTTGCTTGATATTGGAGAAGGGCTGGCTTCAGACCTCATCTGTGGTAGTTATCACAAGTGATGTTATCTAATGTAAGTGTATGAGACACTGATGTGCTTCTTCTTCTTGAAAATGTACATTGTTATATACAGTGTATATAAATCAAGTGTTACCATGTTTAATTTCTTACCTGATGTCACATTATAATGATAATTTAATATCTGTAAAGTTGATCCCACTCAATAAGATACTGCTAAGTTATTAGCCTTTGTTTAGTTTATTCATGTATTTATCTTTATTCAGTGTAGCCTGCATTTATATGAACTGTGTATCCTCTGATCACTGGAAGGTGTCTGAGTCTAGCAGCATGATACTGTAGTGAGATATTTAATTCACTATAAGATTGTTATTAGATGAATTCCACCTTAATTATGTAGTGATATAGACACACTGATAAACATTGCATTACTACATTTTAACTTAATTAAAGGGAAGCAGGGCTTCTCTTATAGTCTTCAAGCAGTTGCCTGTGGTGTAGTTTTTTAAAACACACATGCTCTCTGCAGGATCTTAGGATCTCACAAGACAATGACTGGCATTATTATTCTTATGGTAAGATAACAATGATACATCTTGTAAAGTTTTATTGACATGATCACCTGCACATTATTCTCGATGGTCTATTTGCATTCCCATTCAGAAGAACTTTCACCAGTTCTTATTTAACTGATATTCCAAAATGACAAATGTTGTAAATATTGTGTAACATTTTTATTTGAAGTACAATGAAAGCAATACAGATTCTGACACTGGATACACCGATGGCCATCCAAAAGATGACATTGTCACAACTTGCTGGATGAAAGAGGATGGGCTTATTTAATCTTTTGCTGGTTTATGCACCCAGTTCTTTCCTATTTATTTCTTGACAATATGTGTTAATATTTTAATAAAATAGTGATTTAACATGTCTTAAATTCCAACAATTATTTAATTACCCACATTGCATTTACATTTTCATTTCATCCATTCTTTAATAGTACATAAAGAGTAAATAGTACTTTTGATAAATGCATTTGTAAAGCAACATTACATGTTGAAATGCATATATATATATGTTCAAAAATACTTTTACCAACATTATTTTGTTTTGTAATGCTTTAAATATCAATAGATTCAATGCACTACCTAACTACTACAGCAAATCTGTAACAGCAGATGTCAAATACTTCAAAACTGAGTTACTATAAGAGCACAATAGGCTATAATAATATGTTATGTTGTAGGCTAATAAAGCCATGAAGCAGTTAAATCATCCATATTTTGACAATATAATTATAGTCAATGGCATAATATCAAACTACCAAGTATTTTTAAGCAGAGCCTGTAAAAGCCATAACATTTCTATCTCCACAGATGAAGCAAGTCCCATATTATTCTGAGCCCAGTTTGCTGCACGTCCCTTGTTGCCGTGAGCCACATATTACAATCAGCCCCAGATTACTGTGAGTCCCACAAATGAGGTCTGCAGCCCTTTATGGTTATATATAATACAGTTAATACAGTCTTAAACATTACATAGATGCTGACAAAACTGTTGAAGTGAATCACGTAACAACAAAATACAAAGTGACCATGTATGCCATAGCACCGTAGCACTTCCATAAACATAGTACTTCTGTCTTCTTCTGTCAGATCTAGAGCCAGACAGGTCTACAGGTCTACAGCCAGACAGCCAGACCCTACTAGCTATGGGGTATGCTAGGTAGTTAGTTAAAATGTTAAAAATGACAAGACTTTTTTTTAAATGAATAAAATACATTTGATTAATAATTTATAATAATAGTAATAATATGTATCTGACTTATTTTGATGGCCCAGTATATGACAGTGTTTCTACAGTATTTAATGAATGCATTCATATTTCTGTTCTCAAGTTGTGCAGGTTGAACTGCTTTACTATTGCACTATAACAAAAGACATTCCCTTCTTAATTTGGGCTGGACTCACACACACACACACACACACACACACAGTTGGTGTTTGGCTTTTGAATGTGTTGAATGTGTTGCAGAGTGTGTGATAATCTGCCAACAGATTGATATGTCTTGAAAGTGTAGGTGGTCCTGTGACTCACAAAATAAAAAATTCCATTTCCAGCAAAACATCAGCTCTCTCCTCCATCCTTGTTCCATTTATTTTTTTGCTTGTTTGTTTCTTGTTACTATTACTTGTAAATGTCACATAGCTTCTGTCTTTTTTCTGTTCTACACTACACTCAGCTTAGTATTACTCTCTTACTCTCATTCATTCTACTGCTATGCCAAAGGTAAACCACTGTGAACCATGCACACACACACACACCACCGCGCGCACACACACACACACACACACACACACACACAGAGTCAAGCAGATGTATAGTTAGATACACAGTCTTTGAAATACCATTCAAGATGAACATTACATACATATCATTGCAGAGTGCCAGAGTGTACATGTTGCCTAGATTACAGTATTTGAAGGTTCAAGGTTTTAAACTGATTGCAGCCCACACATTTGTTTATATGTGAGGTTTCTGATATGAAATATCAGGCAGCCAGACTGTTTACTTACTGCATTTGCTTGTACTCTGCATATTAAAAGCAGCATGATTACCCCAGAGATCTTGCTGAAATTAATCAGTGAAGTCTTTAGTTAGAAACATGTCTCTGATCCTGTTGTCTGTCCAATTCACGTTTCTCTAATTAAGATGTTTCTTTTTGAAATCAGAAATTAGTGTAAGATTGTGAAAATAAATGCTGAGTAGATCATGCTTTCAGAAAGCTGAATGTGCTCTTCTCCATACCTCAGGAAAAAACAAAACAAAAAAAACTTGTATTTACAGCAGCAGATGATGAAGAACTTAGTCTGAACTGACTTGTTTCTTAAGATTTTTTTATCCTAATCTGGAAAAACATCCACATTTCTTATTGAAGTACACAACTGAATTTGAGTGAGTGCACACAGTTTGTAAAATGAAAGTTAAAATATTCAGATTTCTCGTATAATTCTAACTTCACTGGCATCATCCCAAAATACAACTTGGATGAAGGTAAAGAGTTATGAAGGCAAGATTTTAACTTGTCTTGAATTTCCACATTTTCCAAAACAAGCACTGGCCAGAGAAAGATTGTGGGACTGTGGTAGCTTAGTGGTTAACGTGCTGGACTCTGGAGCAGAAGGTCTAGGGTTCAAATACCACCTCTATTAAGCTGCCACTGTTGGGTCCTTGAGCAAGTCCCTTAACCCACAATTGCTTGGATTGTAAGACTGTATCAATTGTAAGTCGCTCTGGATAAGGACGTCTGCTAAATGACATAAATGTAAAGATGTGCCATATTTGTACTGGCCATTTCAAAAGCTACATAAAGCATATTTTTGTTATTAATTCCAGTGCAAATGAAAAGGCACATCAATGTAAGACTGTCCATGGAACACAAGCAATCAATAGCCAACAAAAGGTAAAATTAAGGTCAAAAAGACATTTTGTCTGGCCTACTGTTTTAAACTTGACAAAGGATGGTGCTAATAACACTGTGTCCATGTCACCCTGAAATTAAATCTTAAAATATAATGGACCCAATATGTTATGGTGTGCACTGAATAGTATGTCTAATTTCAAGCTGTGTCTGTAATCAAAATATTTTACATATTTCACTTAATTAAAGGATCAAGTGTGTCAGTGCAACATTATGTTGTTCTGACACACACTCAAGAGTCAAGACACAAGACCGACAGCCAGTGCACCTGTGGGTTTCTACAGCTCAAATGTATTGATTAACTACACAGGACAAAGACAAATGCAAGGCAACCAAGGACGAAAATAGCAATTTAAGTTAAACGGCCTGATTTGTGTTCAGAGAAAGTTTGCATAATCTTGATAGGTGTCACACACACACACAAAATCAAAACATCAGTAGTAGTGCCAGATACACTGAAATTATCTGAAAGTATATTAAATAATTAGAAACCAATTTGTAATAGATAGATGTAGTGAGCTTCACTACATATTGTCAGGCCCCATGATCTCACCCTGGCTTCCATGCCTCTCAACCCCGCTGAGGGCAAACTAAGCCACGTGACTCTCGTGGACCACAGGTTCCGGCTTACAGATTGTCTACACCTATGGGACTCCCTTTATAAGTACGGCTTTGAGAGACATTCGGGGTGGATTATTGCCTCGGTCATGTTCGAGTGTACCGAGAGTTCCTGTTTGCAGTTACCTGCCTGTTTCGTGTTCTGTTCGCATTGGACTACCTGCATGTCTCGCTCTCTGTCCACGTTGGACTTCCTCCCTGTTTCACTTTCCATCCGCGTTGTGTTTACCTCCCTGTTTTGCTTTTCGTCCGCGTTGGACTTCCTGCCTGTTTTGGTAGCCTTCCTAGTTTCTTATGTTAGCCTCATTAGCTTCTCTTGCTTTCCGTAGCCTTCCTAGTTCCCTATGTTAAGTTCTCTGGCTTTCTGTAGCCTTCTTAGTACTCTACGCTCACTTTGTTGGCTTCTCTGGCTTCCCATAGCCTTCTAGTTTTCTATGTTAGCTTTGTTAGACTCCTGGCTTCTCATAGCCTCTTGTTCCCCATGTTAGTTTTGTTAGCTATGCATTCCCTTAGTTCTCTATTTTCTTATATAAACTGTATTTACTTTGAACCTGCGCTCATCTCTCCCATTTCTGCCACGCCCACGTTACACATCTATCTGCCTATGAAACATATAAAAGAGAGGTCTGAGATAATTGATTTAGAATAGTAATTGGATATAGAACACAAGGTATTGGGTTTTTTTGTGGCTGCATGATGAACTATAGTGTAAAAATCCCCTATTGTAAAAGCACATATTTAATTTGTGAAGATGATGATGATGATTATTATTTCTGCAAAGATGCCTTATATTGTTTCATGGAAGCAACCTGATCCATGCTAGTTCTAAGACTTAGGATGCATGTTTCTCAGCATGTCTGATAGCTTGGACAAAGGCAAAGCCCATATTCCTATATGACAGATGGAAGAGTGAAGCAATACATCAAATCTTAGGCAAATGTTTTATATGCCATATATTCTAACACAGAAAGTACAGAAACCAAATTCAGCATAACACCTACAATGCACCTTACTTACTTTGATGCATGGTCGAGATGGCATTATGTTGTGGGGTGTTTTTATTCAGCAGCGACTCTGCAGTTGGTCAGGAATGAAGGGAAAACAGATGCTGCCAAGCACATCCAAATCCTTAGGGAAACACTGCATCCCTCTGCTAGAAAGCTGAAGATAGGTAGGAGGTTTCACGTTCCAACACAACAACAATCCTAAACATACTGCCCAAAAAATAAAACAACTCAGTGGCATCAAGTCTGTGATTACATTTGAAGAAAGCCATACATTGTCACTCACCACATAATTTGTCCAAACTTCAATAATTCTGCAATGAAGAACAAGCAGATATTCCCCAATCAAGGTGTGCAAGACTGATAGAGACATATAAAAACAGACTGATGACTAATAAAAGCAAAAGGTGGTTCTACAAAGTATTACATCCGAATGCTGATCACTTTAGTTTATCATTTTTCTCTCATTACTTAAATGTAGTGAGGCAAAGTGTGTAAATAAAGCTTGAAAACGATAATTTAAAGGGTTTTGATTTCAGGGCAAAGTCCCAAAGAGAAAGGATCTTCCCCTGTTTTATTGTTATGACCTGTGCTTGGGTCTTTCAAATTATTGTATTTTTTTCTCTTTCTGTGTGTGGGAAGGTCACATGAGCCTGAGTATGTCAGAGGACACTGACGTAAATACAGATAGCGTTCATAAAACTGAAACTGAAACTAGGATTACTTAACATTAGATCACTTACCACAAAAACAATTATTATAAATGAAATGATTACTGAAAATTGTTTATATGCACTGTGTCATGAAACCTTGAGTAGATCAGATGAGGATTTAGCTTTAAATGAATTATTTTCTAAAATAATTCTAGAAATCATGGGTTTCATTTAGAATGAGATGGGACCGACCCACCACTGTAATCAAACTTAGATCTAATATTAGCATTTTGGTATCAGTATAAGTAACCTTGTTATTTTCCCTCAAATGATTAAGCCTCTGATCACTACCTCTTAGTTTATGAGCTACCTGTAACTGATAATATCTGCATACTGCCTTGTTATCACACCAAGTGCACTACTACATCTGCTACTTCAGTTGCATTTATTAACCTACCAGACTAAAACACCTACAGAGCCCGAATAGCTCAAACATGTAGCCCACCAATTAGAATGTTTTCGCTCAACTTCAGATTAAACACCGTAAGACTTAAGGAACTGACAACTTCTTTGTTTAGATCCTACCTGACCAACCATTACCAGTTTGTTTAGACAAATTGTTTAGGTAAATAATCTATGCCCCAAGCTGACAATAGTGAAGTACAGTGTCCCACAGGGGTCTGTGTTGGGCCTGCTATTATTGTTACTGTACAGCCACTAGGCTCAATTATTTGAAAACATGATATTATTTTCAACTGCTATGCAGATGATACATAGTTGTATATAACAGCTAAACCAAATGACATCCATACAATAAGTAAAATTGAGGATTACATAAAGGAAATAAAATATTGATTGTAATTACATTTTATTTTACTAAACTCAGACAAAACTTAGGTATTATTAGTTAGACCCAAAGCTACGAGAGATTTGTCTACATCAGTGATACACCTTGATGGCTGTTCCATAACGTGCAGTCAGTCAGTCTTAGTCTGCAAACTTGGGTGTCATTGTTAAGAGGGAGAGCGAACGGAGGTGGAAAAGTGGAGGCGACCCAGAGCGAACCCTAACAGTCCTGTCAGACCTGTCCTTTGATGCACACATTAGAAAAATTACAATAATTGCCTTCTTTCAACTATGAAATATTGCTAACAAAATATACTGTTCTATATATGCTGAGAAACTGGTTCATAACCTCACAGTTGGATTATTGTAATGGCATTCTCATATATGCCCCCTTCCCCATCTATAGACTCTGCGTTTAAAACAGCACTACCTACATATTTCTGCTTTCTCTCTGAAATGTTCTTTCAGTACCAGTTCCAGTCTTCACACTAAAATGTTATTCTTTTACCAGTTCTGGCTTCACTCTGTTCTATCATCATCAGATCCAATAATTATACTGTTAAACTCAGACTACATCAGAGGGCAATAACTACATCAGAGGCCTCTCCTCCAGTGGACAGAGCAGAGGTCATGGGATCGGTGAAGGAGCAGGAGCAGTGGGAGTGGCATCGGATGGAGCAGGGGCTGTGGGAGTGGTCGAGAGTGGAGCAGGAGTAGCAAGAATGGTATCGGACAATGCCGTGGTGGTGTCTGAGGTGTCAGGGAGCGCTGTGGCAACATCAGATGAGTCTGGAGCCACTGGTATGGTGTCAGGAGTGTCGAGGCCCACCAGGCCAGGATCAGCGGTGTTTGGGGTCACCGGATAGTGTCAGGAGTGTCGGGGCCATTGGGACGGCGTCAGAAAAGTCGGGGGCCACCTGGGCTGCATTAGGAGAGACAGGGAAACCACAGGATCCAGGACTGTAGTCAAGACAGGAGACCAAACTATATTCATTAAACAATGACACATTTTACTTCTCAATTCCACAAATCTTACTTAGTACAATACCACAAGTTTATTCTCAGTTTGCCTCCATGCTGTCAAACCCCAAGAGGGTTCATTTGTGTATACTTTGTGTATTGCTTGTGGTAGGTTTTGCAGAGTCCAGAAGACTAAATTCAGCATATTGAGTAGATCTTCTCACTGGTTCTTATTCATTAACAGTGCCTATGCATATACCTGTGCTTACAGTAGATATTAAATCATTTACCATGCAAATTCAGTCATAGGTACACAAGAGTCATGGCAAACATGAATCATTAGCAATTTATGTGTCCAAGGCTGCTGGGTTTAAGTTGTGAGTGTGCATAAAGGGTCACACTTATTTTGAACTCATATCTTTTAACTGATAACAGCACTATTGATGTTATCAGCGCAATGAGTGTAGAATATATATTTGTTTATTTAGTATGTACAAGCATTTCCACATATCTGGCTGAAGGCAGTGGACTGATTAACATGTGTCCAACACCTTAGGCTTATTTACGGCTGTTCATTAGGCATGTCATAACAATTAGCTTAATTAGATTATAAAAAAGATGTCTCAGACTTATCAAGCAGCATGCATTTGGTATGCATTGCTTTGCTGTAGAATGTTTTTCTGCTCTCAGTTTTCCAAGTTTTCACAAACCATTGCAGTTTACTGTACCCATTCTCCCTATAATTTTTGATAAATACATTACTATAAAATATTGTTTTAGTTAACTTTCACCTAATATATTGTATATTTTTGTTTGTATTAACACAATTGAACAAATACTTTGCCAAAGTAGTATAGAATTGCACTTGCTATACACCTTAACTCCCATGTATTGTTTGTAAAAAAAAAGTGAATACTATTATTGTTGAAAATATATTTTGAAAATATTTCTAAAACACCAACTGTCTCTACATTTTACTGTGGATTTTAAGCATCATAATGATGAGTGTGCCTTAAGTGTGCCTTCATACAGAACATTCTAATCTACTTCTAACTACAGAATAAAAGTACTATACCAAGTATAAAAAAATAAAATAAAAAATAAAACGTTTCAAAAATTCATTATTATATTCTATAATAATGTAATAATTATAATTAGTATTATATGCCCCTCCCCCACCTTGGTGCCTCTGATCACCTCACCATTATGCTAATGCCAGCTATCAGACCTCTGGTTAAAGTCACCAAACCAGTTCTAAGGCAGGTACGTGTGTGGCCGGATGGTTCCTCAGAGGCACTTCAGGACTGTTTTAGCACCACAGACTGGAATATGTTTAGGGTGGCTTGCTACTCACAACAACTCTACCACATTCAGGAATACACAGAAACTGTCTCTGCTTACATCTCCAAGTGCATTGATGATGTTACTGTTCTCAAGACTTTCTCCACTCGTGCAAATCAGAAGCCATGGCTGACAGGAGAGGTTCACAAGCTGCTTAAGGCTAGAAATGCTGCCTTCACAGCTGGAGACCAGGCGGTCCTGAGGACAGCTAGGGCCAACCTGACCCGGGGTATCAGGAAGGCTAAAAGGCAGCACTCCAAGAGGATAGCCCAACACTTCAGTGACAGCAGAGACACTCGGAGCCTGCGGCAGGGAATTCAGTCCATCACCGACTACAAACCCCCTCCACAGACCTGTGACAGCACCTCCTCTCTGCTGAACGACCTGAATGGGTTCTTCACTCGGTTTGAGGCACTCAACAGCTCACCTGCAGAGAAATCCCCCCCTCCTCCTGGAGATCAGGTGCTCACACTGTCCCTGGACAAGGTGAGGAGTGCATTCAGTAAGGTCAATGCTCGGAAAGCTACTGGTCCAGACAACATACCTGGTCGTGTGCTGAAGGACTGTGCTGGTGAACTATTCAGACATCTATAACACCTCACTGAGTCAGGCTGTGGTCCCCACATGTTTCAAAGCCACCACCATAATCCCTGTCCCGAAAAAGTCATCACCTTCCTGTTTCAACGACTACCGACCGATTGCACTCACCTCCATCCTCATGAAGTGCTTCGAGCGGCTAGTCATGCAACACATCAGATCCACCCTTCCCCCCTCCCTGGACCCCTACCAGTTTGCATATCGGTCAAATCGCTTCGACTGATGATGCTGTCTCCACTGCTCTCCACGCAGCTCTTACCCACCTGGATAAAAAAGACACCTACGTCAGAATGCTCTTCATTGACTTTAGTTCTGCTTTTAACACAATCATCCCTCAACAGCTCATTCACAAACTGGACAGACTGGGCCTGAACACGTCATTGTGCAACTGGCTGCTTGACTTCCTGACCGGCAGACCACAGGCAGTACGGGTTGGCAGAAAGTCGTCCAGCACCATCACTCTCAACACTGGAGCACCCCAAGGTTGTGTGCTGGGTCCCCTTCTGTTCACTCTGCTAACCCATCATTGCTCTCCATCACACTCCTCCAACCTCTTCATTAAGTTTGCAGATGACACGACTGTGGTAGGCCTCATCAGCAACAACGATGAGGCACACTATAGGAGCGAGGTGAGCCAGCTAGCCTCTTGGTGCAAACATAACAATCTCTATCTGAACACAGAGAAGACCAAGGAGATTGTCGTGGACTTCAGGAGAACTCAAACACAGCATGCTCCTCTAACCATTAATGGGGCTGCTGTGGAGAGGGTGAGTAGCACCAAGTTCCTGGGTGTACACATCACAGAGGACCTCTCCTGGACCACCAACACGGCATCATTGGCCAAGAAGGCCCACCAGCGGCTCTACTTTCTTCGTAAGCTAAGAAGAGCAAGAGTCCTCTCCCCCATCATGACCACCTTCTACAGGGGGGCCATCGAGAGCATTCTGACTAGCTGTTTCACTGCGTGGTATGGAGCCTGCACAGCATCCTGCTGTATGACCCTCCAGCGTATCGTGAGAATGGCTGAGAAGATTATTGGCACCTCTCTCCCCTGCCTTCAAGAGTTATACAACTCTCGCCTCACACAAAAAGCCCTCTGCTTGGCTGGGGATCCCAGCCACCCACTACACAGCTTCTTCAGCTTAATGCCATCCGGGAGAAGACTTTGTAGTCTCAGGGCTAGGACCAGCAGACTGAGGGTCAGCTCCATCCATCAGGCTGTTAGGAAGCTGAACTCTCTCCCTACTCTGCCCCACCTCCCCCTTCTGCTCTCCTGCACACACAAATAAGGAACTGCACAGAACCGATAAAGAGCTGTCGTTCAACGATCACTCTAACCAGCCTCCAATAAACTGAAAAAACTATGCACCATATCACTTTAACCGGCCTACAATAACTGATACAGAACTATTTGCACCATATCACTTTAACCAGCCTTCAAGCTGAATACCTCTTTTATTTGCACTCTTTTATTTGCACTATTGTCCTTTTATACTAGTCCTGATTGCAAGTGGTACTGTCTCTCCCATCTTTTCAGCACCAACTGTAACATGACCACTGTTTACACATCATGTCTGCATTTGTTCATGTCTGTAGTGTCTTTTCTTTTCTGTTAAATGTTAATTGTCATATATTATATTCTTAGTTTAGTTCACTTAGTTTAGTTTAACCATCTTTAATATTTATTATTTTTGTGTAACTTGGATGAGAGAGTAACGTACTTTCGATTCTCTGTATGTCTTGGATATATGCAGAATTGACAATAAAAACTACTTGACTTGACTTGACTACTTGACTTGACTTGATATCATATTCTTAGTCAAACTAAGGCAGTGTAACTTTTGGAAACAAATGTTGGTGATGATTCTGTTTCCTTTCTTCTCTCAAACCTAATATGAAGTCACCACATAAAATCAGAATATAGGCAACAACATCCATTCTATCCATTTTTATTGTTAAATGTGAAAACATAATAATAATTCCAGATTTTGTAGAAATGGTAAAGCGAGCAGGCAAAAATGCACAGTTGAAATCTTAATGTCAGATGATTCAAAATAATATGTTCATTGATTGGATACTGAAAGAGTATGAAACATGAAAGAGTAGTCACTTGTTTTTCCTTGTTATCCAATCTGAGTGCATATTTTATTTAGGCATGTAGAGAAAGGTCTGATTTGTTCTGTTTGAATGGATGGTCTCGACAACCATTTCCGAGTCCACCTTAGACCAAGACAACACCGAGTCCAAATGAGTTGAAGTACAAAACTAGACTGAGACTGCTCATTTATGGTCTCAAGACAGAGAGGGGACTTGACTATTACACTAGTATTTAGTGTATTTTTATCATTTGTATTTTAAACAAAAAAGTTGATCTGTTTCTCTGATTAAAGTACATAATGTAAATGCTCTTGATTTGTCCATTTAACCAAGCAAAAAATTGCAGAAAAGTGAGATGTAAACCAATCCATCACATCAAAAAGTTCTGTTTTGTTCACACAATGGGAATTTATTTTATAAACCTTTTTTTACTGCACTGCTTCAGTGTGTAATTTTCACACAGACATATTGGATATAAACTTAGATTATGGGACCCATGAATGTCACAGACAGGTACATAAAGGCCTCATTTAAAAAGGCAACCTGAAGTAACAGGCTCGTGTGTGTGTGTGTGTGTGTGTGTATGTGTGTAAGCTGCATCTTCAAAAATAGCAGACAGAGGTCTTTACTTTAATATGATTATTCATCATAACTCACATTTTTGTTAGAAATTATGTGTAAAAAGTCATATAAATTGTATGTAATATGTATAAGTGAAATGTATCCTGGACTTTTCTTTTGTAACTCTTGTCTTGACCTGTCTCGACCTGCCTATTATACATATTTTTTTCTATTTTTAATATACTCCAAGTGCAATTTTAATCTTATTGCACAACTAATAAAGCTTACACTTTATGTATATGGGAATCAAGTTATACATACACAGCAGTATTTCATACCTGTGTTAACATAAAATACTTCCAATTTGTATACTTCCAATTTAGCATATTAACACTCAGCCCATGGAAAATGGGACTGTGGTAGCCTAGCGGGTAAGGTACTGGACTATGGACCAGAAGGTCCAGGGTTCAAATCCCACCTCTGCCAAGCTGCTACTGTTGGGTCCTTGAGCAAGACCACAATTAACCCACAATTGCTTGGATTGTAAGATTGTATCAATTGTAAGTCGCTCTGGATAATGGCGTCTGCTAAATGCTGTAAATGTACATATAAAATGTAAATGAAAATGCAAATAAATAAAAACCTGCACTGTTCCTTATATTTCCTTTGACTTGTATTTCATTGCAGATGGTATAAATCCAATATTTTTCATGTTTTTTTCTGGTAAATTTCCTTTCATTTGCTAATAATCAACCATTTCTGCATTTCAGGCCTGCAACAACAACAACAAAAAAAAAATGGGACGGGTCAATTTAGGGCTAGTAATGAAGTACCATAACTACAATGATGTGATGTCAAACAGGCAATGTCGACAGGTGATTATAATCATGATTTAGTACAATAGTATCCACGAACGAGTCTTTGTGGAGTAAAGATTGGCAGAAGATCTCCAGTTTATGTTACGGTTTGCCATATTAAAAGTAAGGCAAACCATGAAAACAAAAGAATAACAGGTTAAAAGAAATAATTGTTCACCAAAAGTAAGGGTAAATAATAAAACGAAAAAAAAAAGAGGAACGTCTTAAGTGTAAAGCCGGGGAGAAGTCGGGGAGATGCAAGCGTCTAATGCCCTACCTTACCGGGCAATCTCCTAATTTCCCCCATCTGAAAGTCTTCAAACTCACAGACATACCTTTGTCCCTAACCAGGCTCACAAAACAGCATCCAAACATTATCCAAGCTGGGTGAGGGCTGAGTTCCCTGAAAGCGAATGGTACGCCACTGTGTGAGCCCAAAAGTGTGTTTAAATAGCATGATTAATGCCCGACAAGGGCTGACGCATGCACAATTGCGCTGAGGGTGCTCACACCGGCGTGAAGGGACAATACTGGCCATTAGTGGCCAGAGGAAGACCCCTAATAGTACCCCCCCCCCAGCCCCAACCCCCAGCCCCAACCCCCAGCCCCAACCCCCACCCCCCCACCCAAAGCGTGTTACCTAAATCTCCATAGCCTGGCAGACGCACTCAGGTTTGAGCACGGGAAGGCCCTGGTACACTGGGCAAACCCTGAAACAAGGGTCAAAAGGGGGGGTGGGGCAACACAAGCCAGGTACAACGTCAATGGCTGTGGCACAAGAATTGGTCTGAATGACCGTGAAGCAGGAACTGGAACTAAAGTCTGTGGCGCCGGGGTCGGCATAACGACCGTGGGGCAGGGACCGGTCCCCTAATAGTTTATCAACAGTTGTGAAAGAAAATTATTGCAATGCTTAAAAACAATGTTCGTCAAAGAAAGATAGGAAGGGATTTACATATTTCTCCCTCTACAGCACATAATATCATAAAATGAATCAAGAAATGTGGAGGAATTTCAGTACTTAAAGGGCAAGGGCACAAGCCTAAACTGAAGGGACCTGATCTCCGATGCTTCAGATGGCACTGCATCAAGCCGACATCAAGCCGACATTCAACCGACATTCATCAATAGCTGATGGGCAAGGGTTTACTTTATCAAACTTGTGTCAAGCACTACAACATGGAATTCCATTCACAAATGCCACTTAAAACATTACTGTGCAAAAAACAAGTCTTATGTTAACCATGTATAGAATCTGGACTCAGAGACATCTGGGATGGACCATCACACAGTGGAAACATATATTGGGGTCTGACCAATCAGTATTCTTGTCATGGTATGAAGTTGGGTCAATGCCCTTGGCAATGGTCATTTACACTTTTCTCATGGCAGCATCAATGCAAAACAAGCCAAATCTATTAGGAAGAATGCAGTTCTGTGGCCCGACACTAGAGATACAATTAATACAGTCTTACAATCCAAGCAGTTGTGGGTTAAGGGCAGTTGTGGGTTAAGGACTCAACGATGGCAGCTTGGGAATGGGATTGAGATTGAGGCCATTTGAGAGCGGTGCCTCTTGTTGCACCATTGGCATTGGTAATTTGTAGCACTCCAGCACGAGGTATTGAGGGAATGGCTGTAACATTGTTCCCTTGTACATTTACATTTACATTTACATTTACATGTACTTGTACTTGTAGAGGGATGATGGTAGTGCCCAAGATGTGAGATAACAGGGTTTGTTAAGTCAGATTCCGGTGCAATAAACTTTTTATTTTTGATACACTTTTAGCATTTATACCTCTTAGTAACATGATCCTGTAATGATGATGTGAGCTCTTCAGCTTGCATTCATCTTGTGTAGCTCCCCCTGCTTTCTGCTTCCTTCCCAGCAGGTGGGGCTGTAGTCACCTGCTGATCTGTCCTCTATATATACCCCGCTTCCTGTGGACTTCCTTGTCTGTCTTCTTCACATTGTGGTTGTCCTTGGCTCTTTGTTCTTTCGCTCCTCATTCCTTCTTGCTGGTTTGTTGTTCCTTTCTCTCCTCTGAGCTGGAGTCATGCCCTCCTTCCGGCCTCCCACCACCCACCCAGGTTCGTGACGAGGACTTCACTCGCCAGCTACTCACCAGAGCCCTGCTCAGCCAGTAGCCCGAAAGCGACCCCGCTTGCCAGCAGCCTGACAGCGACCCCGCTCGCCAGCTGCCCCACAGTGACCCCTGCCCCAGAGACTTCAGGTCATGGACTGCACCCCCCTGGTGGAGGACAAAGCCGCCTCTCCTCCCAAAGTGGCATCTTGTACCTCGGGTGGTTCCTGCAGCCACCAGGACTTGCTGGTCAAGGGCTACTGGACCCTTGAACCATGTCTTTGCAGGGCCCTTGATTCCCATGGAGAACATTAACCAATGGACCAGAACTGTTCTGGTGTTTTCTTCCCTGTGTTGTCCCCAGTTATCCTGAGTCTCCTGTCCTTGCCTCCTTGTTCTGGCCCCCTGGTTTGTTCTCATCTGTGTTTTGCTCTGCTCCCTTGGGTTAGTCTGGGTCTGTCTGCTTTTCTGTTCCTGTCCTTTGTGCTTTGGAGACGCACCTTTTGGGGGGGGGGGGTATGTAACGATGATGCAAGCTCTTCAGCTTGCATCCATCTTGTGTAGCTCCCCCTGCTTTCTGCTTCCTACCCAGCAGGTGGGGCTGTAGCCACCTGCTAATCTGTCCTCTATATATACCCCACTTCCTGTGCATTTCCTTGTCTGGCTTCTTCACATTGTGGTTGTCCTTGGCTCCTCGTTCTTTTGCTCCTCATTCCTTCTTGCTGGTTTGTTCCCTTCTCAATGTTCACAGTTAATAAACCTTCAGCACTTGCATGTACGTCTGCCTCCCGTGTCCTCCCTTGCCCTAAGCGTGACAGATCCTAGCTCACCACTACGGTGCAACCTTCTGCTTTGATTCACAGTTCACTGGTATCAATGCAGTGTTCAAGAGCCTGTCTGAATGAATGTGTATTACTTCCTCATTTGCTACGTCAGGAGGTCTGATTGTTGTTGGCGTTCTGTATTGACTCAGTATTCAAGTGATTGCAAAAGTGAACATTTATTTCTTTCTTTCCCTGTTCACTACTGTATGTTGCAAGCATTATCAGCATTTACCTTTTGTTACAAAAGCTCAGTTCGCCGCTTCTAGGAGCCTCTGCTTTAATTCACATTCACTGGTGTTGACTCAGCTTATCCTATTTAAAGTACACAGTTAAAAAAGAACCTAGCTAACATGTTATTACACAGCCTCAACTGTCACTTTAGCTGGTTCAGATATTCTCATAATAATAATAAGTTTACTCAGATGTGTTCCAGCTCATTAGTGTAATAAGAAACTGTAGTGCAAATACCACATTAAAAATGCAGAAAAACATGTTGTTCCCTATACAGTTTGACAGTCACATTCAAAAACTTTGCTAAGATGAATTACATGTAGCAGCATGAACTGTCCACAGATCATGCATCTTTGTGAAATGTGAAAACAGGTGCATGGTACGTTGAATGAATTAAGAGTGATTGTAATTACACTCCTGTCATACTATGGACACATTCAGATTAACAGATTAAAATGGAAGAATAATGCTGCACTCCTAGGGTTAACTGCTAAAAAAAGGCTAAAAATAACATGACATGTAATGTGAGTATACTGCATAGGGGGTAGGGGCAGAGGCTTCAAAAAACATGCATTGTGCTACTTGGTTTTGCTGTTGTCAGATGAAAGTTGTTTGGTCTAATCATAGTTTTATAGACTACATTCACCCGCAATAAGCACAAGTACACACACGCACGCACGCACACAGTTCATGCAACTTACACATGGTTGTATTTAAAAACTGAGATAGAATGGTTAGTGGAAGAGAGCAAAAATGAGAAAGAGTGATTTTTGGTAAGACAGCTAGATATGCATGGCTGACTCATACTTTCCTCACACGCACTTTCTTTTAACCACCTTCCCAGCCTTAGTGTGAGTCAAACCCCATTGATTCAAATTTGGCACAGGAAAATGGCTTTCCTCTAACACACAAACATACACCTCAAAAGAACATAAATGCCAGAAAGGCATTTGTATCTATAACAGCAATTTATTGAATTTTAGCATTACTTCAGATGTGGTAAAATCTTAGGACAGATGATTGCAGAGCATATAAACAGTTGAGCCCAGGTGACAGAAGCTTTGTAGTCTCTGAAGAAAAAAAGTGCCAGCGTAATGGCAGGCACTAAAGTGCCAGTGCTAGCAGAGCTGCCGTAGGCTGTTATCTAGAGATGAGAGTTGATAGATATTGAAATGAGGGTTTTTGTGGTTGAGCACTGTGTTTTGAGCACTGAAGCTGCTTTCCAAAGCAGAGAAATTGACTGGGCTGCACTCAGGGCCTTTTAATAAACCAGTCAGGGGGGAGACCACGAAATAATTGAAGTGATGATATTTAAGATGCATTATTTGCAAGCTCTTGGATTACATTCAGATGGAAAGCAGCCGACCTGCGCACAGAATACAAAAAGAGTAATATTACAGTAATTTTGGAATGCATTAGAGCTTAGAGCATTGTCAGGGGTGAGTGAGGAGCGTAGTGAGCAGATGATCAGAAGCAAGAGATAAGAAATTGCGTGCATTAAGGGACAAAGGGGAGAAGCAAATCTGTCCACTTGTATGATATGCAGTTCAGTTCCAATTTGCTTCAAAGTCTCCCTTCCCTCGTTCCATCTGTCGTTCAACTATTTAATCCCGCACAATTCCAAACACAGTTCCTCATTCTTCCTCAGCAGTAAATGTATCTGAGTGAAGAGAATGTGTATCTATGATATGAACACAGATGAGCTAAACATTATGACCACTAACTGTTGGAATAATGAATAGCATACAGTAGATTGTGTCACTACACTTGCACTTGGATCTGGGATATATTAGAGGTAAATGACCAGTAGCTGAGTAAACATCAGTATACTCAGCCTTATCATTTCCATAATTTGACATTATGTTTGGTAAAAAAGATTAAATGTGAAAACATCACATAGTTACACATGTATTAAATGTTTTACTTATGCTGAACATTCTCATGTTTTGCTACAAATAATAAACAGACACAGTGCATGTGGTATAAAAACAATCCCAGATGGTAGCTATATAGAAATTATAAATATTGAGTACTAAAACTTTCCTGGACTTCTATACATGTGTCTGGGCTAATACAGTCTATCATTTTTGTTCTATTCAGATTTGTTTGTAGATTTGATTCCGGCAATCTATATATTATACCACGTGTGGTCCAAGGATAGGTACAACAAGGCTACAAAATACCTCTTGTAACATATAAAGCTCTGCATGGTTTGTTCCCACAGTACCTGAGGGAACTCACAGAGTCTTAGACTCCAGCTTGTCTACTTTGTTCACAAGGAGCAGGACTTTTTAGTTCCTAGAATTAAAAAAGTCAAAGCAGGGGGAAAGGCTTTTTTCAGACACTTTCCCAATTTTCCAGTCTAGACAAAAACATACTTATTTACACAGGCTTTTGGTCAAACTTAGACTTAAGGCTAGGATGTTCAGCTCTGGTTCCTGTGGCTGAAATCTGGGGTCATACTTCCCCTGTCTGCTCTATCATGCCATTAGGGCCGTCCAGCTGGGCTGGGATTCAGTTACCTTAGGCTGTCCATCTTTGCCTTACACTAAGGGCAGAGTCGAGGGTTCATAACCGAGGGTGCGATCGCTCAGGTTAGTTAATTGCTGAGGAGGTGGGGTGCTGATGTCTTATGTGATCCCACTTGGCTGTGTTACCTTCTGGTCCTTTCCATTCTAGCTATGCTAATATAGTTAGTGCCGCCAGTCTCATAGTAAACTTGCACAAATATTTTCTGTTAATATATTCTGTCTTCTGTAAAACAAATAACTACTTAAATAACTTCATATACTGTTTTCTCTCCGAGCTTTTATTCTGGTTCCAGTTCCAGTTCTAAGACATTCTAAGATTTTCTTCTTGTACCAGTTTTGGCTCTACTGAAGCCGTGCATTCACCATCAGTTCCAGTCATCATTCCACTACCCATACCACACCAGAGTGCAACACCCCCCCCTCCTCCCGGCAAAAAAATAAATAAATAAATAAAATAAAAATGTGATTTCAAACATATGATGTCAAGGGGTGATTGTAATCATGATTTACTACAAAAGCAGTATTCACAAAAGGCTAGTCACGAAAGGAGTGGTTTTGTCAATAAATGCATGAAAAAATTATTGAAATGTTTTAAACAATGTTCCTCATAAAATATTGAAAGGGATTTACATATTTGGCCCTCTACAGTGCATAATATCAATTAAACAATTCAAGGAATCTGGGGTAATTTCAATGCATAAAGGGCAAAGGCGTGAAGACCCATGATCTCTGATCACCCAGATGACACTGCATTCCACAGACCCTTCATTCATTAATAGCCGACACTCACAAATGGCATTTAAAATTTTACTGTTCAAAAAGCAAGCCTTATTTTAACCATAACCAGAACTGGCACCACCACAAAGTGGAAACATGTATTGTGATCAGACAAAATCAGTATTCCAGACCATTTTTGGAAGAAATAGACACCATGTGCTCTGGACCAAAAACAAAAATGTTAACAACATGTTAACAAATGAATTTAAGTTGACCAGACAAAACATGAAATATCTTGGGTTTATACTGTCTGCAATGATCCTACATTCTATAGTTTTGCCTTCTCTGTTTTATTATAATCTTCATAATATTGTATTATCTTTATTATAGACTATATATTCTGTATTTTATTTAATTTATTATATTTTATTTAGCCATGTTCTCTATTTTAATTTTTATATTTAGCTATCATTTATTTCAAATGACTACAAACGTATTAATAAGGTAACTTACTTTAATTCTTACATATATCATCTAGGCTGCCCAAGGAGATTAGCTCCCTTTTTGTATCGTGGTCCTCCCAAGGTTTCTTTCTTATAACATTTAGAGACATTTTCATTGCCACTGTCATTTCAGGCTTGCTCAATTAGAACTTTGGCTCTAATATGTTTTTAAAGCTGCTATGAGACAATCCTCCATTGTAAAAAGCACTCTATAAATAAATTTAAATTTGACATTGAGTTTGACAAACCACAAACCAGCAGCAGGGTGTTGGGCACTCAAGAATCATCAATGTGGAAGGGCAAGAAAGGCTATTCCATCTGGTTCAAAGTGACAGAATGGCTACTCTGACAAAGGTCACCATTTTATATGCTATCATGGCAGGAATATGTCATAATACATAGTGCATTGTCCCCTGATGGGCATGGAGCCTGTACCCACAGACCGGTTGGAGTGCTGACCATGGTAAACCCTATTTTAGTCTAGTGTCTTGATATAGTGTAGCTCTGGTGGCTTGATGGTAAGAGCCAGTACCTGAAATATGCAGTTTCTTAATGCCTGGGTTTGAGTCCTGCATGGAGCTCGCAAGATGCAAGGTGACATTTGTGTGGTACATTTTTGGAACCTTGTGATGGACTGTCATCTCATCAAGTTTATAAATGTTTCTATCCCCAGTCAACTCTGGGTTAAGCTCCAGAACCTCAGAAAATAAGATGTTGAAGTTCAACAGGCTGTAAAAGTCCACAAACCAATATGCGAACAATTTGAACTTCACCAATCTGCAGTCAGACAGACTGTGTACAAATGGAAAAATTTCAAAATCACTGTTACCCTCCCAAGGAGTGGTTGACCAACAAAGAACAGGCAAAAAAGCAATGTGTTTAATAGTCCGTGAGGTCACAAAGAAACCTAATTAAAGGCTTTGCTCACACTGGCTAATGTTAATGTTCATGATTTTACCACCAGGAGTATGCTGAACAATAAGGGTGTGCAAGGACAAGCCTCTTGCTCTCCAAAAGAACATTACCACTCATTATGTGACATCTGGAGAAACCAGAAGGCTACTGGAAAAAAACAAAACTTTAGTTGCAGTCATTGCTGTACAAGAGGGTCACACCAGATACGGAAACAGAGGTTCATATACTGTTGCCACTCACAGATATGTAAAATTGTATCATGTTCCACAATAAATAAATGGCCAGGTATAATATTTGGTCTTGTTTGCATAATGGGGTACTCTTTATCTACTTTTAGAATTTGAGTGAAAATGTGACTGTTTTAAGTCATATATACTGTATCTATGCAGAAATGTAGTAAATTCTAAAGGGTTAAGAAAACTTTCAAGCACCATAGTATAGTTGTTATAAATAGACATAATCAAGAAGAAAAATGGATAACATAGTCCCAGACCTCTAACGGTTAAACTTCATATTATTGCTGCAAAACCTCTTTCCTAAGACCCAGCTGGTAATATTCACATCCTAGTGAAAACTTTGCTCTCTGCTTTTCAAGATCTGCCATCTCTGGCAGATAGTTTGTTTTCCTAGAGCTAATTTAATATTCTTGTTATAACTTTAGAAGCAGGAAATGCTGCTGGCACACAGTAGCAAATATAATTACTGTGTTTTTACACACAAGCCAATGCAATGCTGAGGCTGAGGCTGGATGTCAGTGGTCACCATCTTAAAGGACAGCATAGACACTGTGTTCAACAGTATTTTGATAATGTATGTCAGTAAAACTAAGGAAAAATAAATTATATTCAAATAATTTGTCATGACTTTCTAATATTCCTATTAAGTTTAGAAATGCTTCAGTTATTTTGAATGAATAATTGTTATGCCATATAATACTACATATTAAATAAGATACACAGCTGGGACTCTGCCAGCTTCATGTATATAGCATAATAAGATATTTACATTTAGATTTAGTCATTTGGCAGACACTCTAGCCAAAGAGCAACTTACAAAACATGCAAAGAGTGTGAGCTGCCACAAGGTACTTGATGATCTGGATAAATATTCATTATCAGGTAGACTATATACTAATGCTACTCAGAGACTAACAAGCAAGCTCTCAGGTTTGACATTAAGGACATATACTGTATATATAACAATTACTGTGAGGTTTAGGGTAAAGCTGATAAAAATAGTAATACCAGCAGCTACAACAAACCTGCAGAGAAATAGAATGCTCTGCGTTTGGAAGGCTGGAGGGCTATTCTGACTCGTGTGAGAAGCTCGTTTCACCAATAAGGACACTGAAACATTGAGATCTGCCCTTGAGGGCATGGTTCAATTTCAAAGAATTATGTACCAGACATCCTGAAGCTTAAGTCCTTGAGGTGTGTTATTCTGACTGAAAGGAATGTTAATAAAATGGAACAGAGCCCTAGGACACCTGAAAAGCTAGGACTAGATTTAAGATTTGATCCTGGCAGGCAACCAGTCAAGTAATCTCAGTAACGGTGATACTTGATAAATGTTGGTAGGGTGGGAACCAGATGTACAGCAGAATTCTGAATGCTCTGTAATGGAGAAAAAGAACATGAAGGCAAACCAGCAAGCAACACATAACACTGTAGTAAGCAAGTCTGGAAATGACAAGAGCCTGTATGAGAAACTGAGCAGTTTATCTGGTCAGAAAAAGATGTATTCTTCTGATGTTCTGCAGAAGAAATCTGTAAGATCTGGTGGTTGATGTGGTGTAGTTAGAAAATCACATAGAGAGTCTTTGCCATGTGGGCTAAATGGACAGTGAGACCATCTATGTTGAATGAGAGGGATGTTTTTAGATTCAGATGTTGATTTGCTAGCCAGGGAGAGATATTAAAAAGGCAATTAGGTAAGTGTTTTGAAATTTGGGAGGTAACAGGGAATGAAGAGTAAAATGGAGTATCAAATGCATAGCAGTAATATGAAAAGACTTGATATCTAATCACTGAGCCCAGTGATTTAATATATGTGGCAGAATGGAAATGGATAAAGAACTGATCCCTGAGGACCCCCAGAAGTAATCATATGAGATGATGAAATTGATCTTTCCATGCTGCCTGGTAAGATTGATCTTGTAAGTATGAGGAGAACAAGACAACGACATAGCCCCTAATGCCCACGTTAGCAAGAGTGGAGAATCTGATAATTCACAGTATCAGATGAATCCCACGTAACAGATCAATCTGGCCACAATGGAACCCGCAGATCAACAGACAGCTTTGCCCGTTCCGGTAGACATAGCCTTAGATCGCCAGCAGACTTGGCTCCAACAGCATGATAAGCTTTTGGCATCCCTGCTGGAATCCAACCGCTTACTTAACCAGACAATTTTGTTAATGAACAACAAACTTTGTCGCTTGCTTCTGTCTCCTCCGCAGAACAGAACATAACTCCTTCCTGCAGCCGGGAGCCAGACGTCCCCCCATCTCCGGCGGCACTAGGGATCCTCCGAACACTCCGGCTGCATCGCCAATGTCCAACTCCTCTATCCTCCGCTCCGTGGGACCCTCAAGCACGGAACCTCCCATCACCCATCCATGGCCGTATGCCGGGGACCTGTCCAAGTGATGGGGTTTCCTGCTGCAATGTGTCCTGGTCTTTCAACAGCATTCTGTGGTTTTTGTCACCAATGCTTCTAAGGTCTCGAACAGTGGGGCAAAAAAGTATTTAGTCAGTCACTGATTGTACAAGATCTCCTACTTAGAAAAATGAGAGAGGTCTGTAATTTTCATCATAGGTACACTTCAACTATGAGAGACTAAATGAGAAAAAAATCCAGGAAATCACATAGTAGTATTTTGAAAGAATTTAATTGTAAATTATAGTGGAAAATAAGTATTTGGTCAATCAATTTGGTTCAGCTCAATATTTTGTTGGCAATGACAACATTTTCTGTAAGTCTTCACCAGGTTGGCACACACTGTAGCTGGTATTTTGGCCCATTCCTCCATGCAGATCTCCTCTAGAGCAGTGATGTTTTGGGGCAACACGGACTTTCAACTCCCTCCTTAAGTTTTCTATGGGGTTGAGGTCTGGAGACTGGCTAGGCCACTCCAGAACCTTGAAATGCTTTTTACGGAGCCACTCCTTGGTTGCCCGAGCGGTATGTTTGGGATCATTGTCATGCTGGAAGACTTCAATGCTCTCACTGATGGAAGGAGGTTTTGGCTTAAAATCTCACAATACATGGCCCTTCATTCATTCTTCCCTTAACACAGATCAGTCGTCCTTGTCCCCTCTGCAGAAAAACAGCCCCAAAGCATGATGTTTCCACACCCATGCTTCACAGTAGGTATGGTGTTCTTGGAATGCAGTTCAGCATTCTTTTTCCTCCAGTTCAGTTTTTACCAAAAAGTTCTATTTTGGTTTCATCTGACCACATGATATTCTCCCAATCCTCTTCTGGATCATCCATATGCTCTCTGTCAAACTTCAGACGGGCCTGGACATGTACTGGGGATTTTTTGCTCTCCGTTCTCATCGATCATTTTGACCCCATAGGATGAGATCTTTTGTGTGGAGCCCCCAGATCGAGGGAGATTATCAATGGTCTTGTATGTCTTCCATTTTCTTACAATTGCTCCCACAGTTGATTTATTCACACCAAGCTGCTTGCCTATTGTAGATTCACACTTCCCAGCCTGGTGCAGGTCTACAATTTTTTTCCTGGGGTCCTTTGACAGCTCTTTGGTCTTGGCCATAGTTAAGTTTGGAGTCTGACTGTTTGATGCTGTGGACAGGTGTCTATTATACAGATAACGAGGTCAAACAGGTGCCATTAATACAGGTAACGAATGGAGGACAGAAGAGCTTCCTAAAGAAGAAGTTACAGGTCTGTGAGAGCCAGAAATATTGCTTGTTTGTGGGTGACCAAATACTAATACCATGATTTACAATTAAATTCTTTAAAAATGTGATTTCCTGGATTTTCTTTCTCATTTTTGTCTCTCATAGTTGAAGTGTACCTATGATGAAAATTACAGACCACTCTCATCTTTCTAAGTAGGAGAACTTGCACAATCAGTGGCTGACTAAATACTTTTTAGCCCCACTGTACATCCAGAAACTTGTCCAGTCCATGCTAAATTGAATCGAAATTTGTGCTTGTGGGGGTATTACATGATATTAGGTACATTTCAGTCACAGGTGACTATTTTTTTGTCTGGTGAGCTTATTAGCAACATCCTGCTAAATGTACTACTTCTAAAGAAAAATTTACTAATAAATATTTGATTAGTATTCAACAGTCCATGAAAGACAGAGAAGGGTGAAAGTTACTTATGAGTACATTATTTCCAATACATCGCCAGACTTTGAGCTCATTTATTAATGTTGGCATCTAATTTCCCTTTAGAGCTTGGATGGTTAATGTTACTGCTCAGGTTTAGAGGGCAATTAAAACTAAATAAAATTGTAAGTCATGACACCCCAGGCACTTGATTTATACAGCTACAGTCAGCTCAGGAAGTATTGGCACTCTTCGCAAAAAGATAAAAAGTTTCTAAAAAACTTCATCTGAACATTTGAGCAAAACTGTTAAGAAAAATAATGTATTTTGCATCACAATTATTACAATGTCAGTTCTTATAAACAAAACGTAATGAAAGTATGTTCCCAATTATATTTTACTTGTTTTACCCAGTTGACCTGAGTCTCTAGGATGTCATACAGTAAATGGTCATCCATTTACTTTTTTTCACTGTAGGATGGTGCAGAGGTCAAATTATCAGAAATAAAATGTCATAAAAAAGAAACACAAGTGTGTAGATCTTCATAAGTCAGATAACTGCTGTACAAAATAGCTTCATGCCTGCCAATGTTAATACTCACTGTAACGACATTATGAAGTTTAAAACAACCTGTGGTGTAATTAATCTGCCTAGAAGTGGATGTAATTGTATTTTGACACACTTCATAGAGATTAGGATGGCTCGAGAGGCAAAAGCTGTCTATGGATTGCAGCTGGAGATTTGAGAAGTCAGTAACTCTAAATCCCATAATTTAGGACTGGACACCATGGCAGACAAATCATGAAAATGATTTTTATGGGAACACATTTGCAATTTGCTTAAGCACCTAAATTGAGTTCTATGGTCAGTTAACCCTTTCAGTCCTGAATTTGTTTTAAAAATGATTTCTTTGCAGTCAGTTTGCCTAGAGGATCAACATATTTCAGTACTTAATTTTCAGCAGTCAAAAACATTGTTTCAAAGATGTTCAAAGATGTTTCAAAATGAAAATACAAAAATACTGAAATCATGTAAAATAGATGAAAATAGGTTAAAACATTTGTAGTCTGAGTCTGTTTGGTAAAAAAGTACTGGAAACTTAAACCTTCCAAAAGTACTGGAAGGTTTAATACCCAAATAAAGTTTCTGTTTTTTTTTTTTTTCTCAGGTTCCAAAAAGTACTAAATAAAGGAGTGTCATTAATTGTGAGCCTAGTTTTTGTTAGTTTTTTTTTTTAATATAAAAATAGATTAGTGTCATATTTTTTGTATGAGCATGTCTTTGTGCTTTTCCCCCAGTAGTGCAGTAGTGCCAACACATTGTATAAAGTGATATAAAGTGGCTCAAAATAGTATTTAGTCAGCCACTGATTGTGCAAGTTCTCCTACTTAGAAAGATGAGAGCAGTCTGTAATTTTATCATAGGTACACTTCAGCTATGAGAGACAAAATGAGAAAAAAAATCCAGGAAATCACATTGTCGGATTTTTACATAATTTAATTGTAAATCATGATGAAAAATAAGTATTTGGTCACCCACAAACAAGCAAGATTTCTGCCTCTTACAGACCTGTAACTTCATCTTTAAGAAGCTCTTCTGTGCTCCAGTCATTACCTCTATTAATGGCACCTGTTTGACCTCGTTATCTGTATAAAAGACACCTGTCCACAGCCTCAAACAGTCAAACTCCAAACTCAACTATGACCAAAACCAAAGAGCTGTCAAAGGACAACTGGAAGAAAATTGTAGACCTGCACCAGGCTGGGAAGAGTGAATCTACAATAGGCAAGCAGGTTGGTGTGAATAAATCAACTGTGGGAGCAATTGTAAGACATACAAGACCATTGATAATCAAAGTAACAAAGGCTACCGTCAGTAACACACAACGCCGAGAGGGACTCAGATCCTGCAGTGGAAGACGTCCAGGCGTACATGTCCAGGCCCATCTGAAGTTTGCCAGAGAGCATATGGATGATCCAGAAGAGGATTGGGAGAATATCATGTGGTCAGACGAAACCAAAATAGAACTTTTTGGTAAAAATTCAATTGGAGGAAAAAGAATGCTGAGTTGAATTCCAAGAACACCATACCTACTGTGAAGCATGGGTGTGGAAACATCATGCTTTGGGGCTGTTTTTCTGCAAAGGGGACAGGACGACTGATCCGTGTTAAGGGAAGAATGAATGGGGCCATGTATCGTGAGATTTTTAGCCAAAATCTCCTTCCATCAGTGAGAGCATTGAAGATGAAACGTGACTGGGTCTTCCAGCATGACCCCAAACACACCGCTCGGGCAACGGAGGAGTGGCTTCGTAAAAAGCATTTCAAGGCCCTTCAGACCTCACCCCCATAGAACATTTGTGGAGGGAGTTGAAAGTCCGAGTTGCCCCAAAACATAACTGCTCTAGAGAAGACCTGCATGGAAAAATGGGCCAAAATACCAGCTGTGTGCAAATCTGGTGAAGACTTACAGGAAACGTTTGACCTCTGTCATTGCCAACAAAGGTTATGTTACAAAGTACTTAGTTGAACCAAATATATTGACCAAATACTTATTTTCCACCATAATTTACAATTAAATTCTTTAAAAATCCTACAATGTGATTTCCTGGATTTTTTTTTGTTTTGTCTCTCATAGTTAAAGTGTACCTATGATGAAAATTACAGACCTCTATCATCTTTCTAAGTAGCAGAACTTGCACAATCAGTGGCTGACTAAATACTTTTTTGCTCCACTGTAGAACTCTGTCTATACCTGAACACCTACTATTCAATTTCATATGATATATTAGTTCTCAGAGGGTTTGAAGTAAACAACTGTCAGAGTGAACCTATGGGGGTAATTCTTTTTCCACTCTGATTTATGAAACACAGTTTCAAGATCTATGGAAATGGAGTAGGGCTGTGCTCTTTCCTTACTTGGCTCAGAAAAATCTGGATTGCAATGAAATCTGTGAAATGTGTTTGTTTATTTTTAATCAATTTCAAACAAAGTTCTTATACATTAAAGGAGGGATATCAGTCAATTCTGACATGTGTCTGATGAAAAATGAAAAAGCAGAAATGGCCAGATAGGAACAGCATTGGTCAGAAACCCAAGGGAATTGGACAGGAATCTGTGGTGGTGACCATTAGTTTGTGATAGAAACCCTAGGCTGGATTAGCTTGCAAGAGCTCCACACACAAGAAAAGCACAACTTATTCATACATGTAAGCAGTGATTAAAAAAATACTGAGAACTTGAAAAGCAGTTGCCACTATCTGCAAAGTCTAAAGGTCTAGTGAAGTCTAGTGAAAATCCTATATTTTCCCTGAACAAACATCTGATTAACTAGAATTGCAAATATTTCAATAGAATGTAATAGACAAAAATGTTTAACTGCAATAGCATTCACACATAGTGGGAGCACAACACAGCAGGATGCACAGTTTACTATATATTAACAGCAGTGTTTCATAAATCCCTTTGACCAGTAATGCATCCAGAAAACCCAACTGATTTAAAAGGCTACTGTTAATATGATGCAATATACTGAAATCAAACCCTTCCAAAATAATAAAACCAGTTAAAACATCCATATGGAAAAAAGTTTAGAGAATACACAAATTATGACAAAGGCTACATGTCTGTATCTATAACTAAACCTGCACATGTATATTACAGTGGTGTGAAAAATGTTAGCCCCCTTCCTGATTTCCTTTTTTTTCGCATGTTTGTCACACTTAAGTGTTTCGGAACATCAAAACAATGTAAATATTACCATATTTTTCGGACCATAAAGCGCACTGGATTATAAGACGCAATATCAACGATCGGCTGCTAATGGGTATATTTTCATACATAAAGCGCACCGGGTTATAAGACGCATGAAATGAAACAAAACTCTTAAGTTCCGTCGGAAACTCAGTTTGGTGGTCTTTACCTGGCGCATGGCGTCTTCTTGCTTCCTCCACTTCAGTACCATTGATTCGTTAATGTTGAATTCTCTCGCAGCTGCTCTATTTCCGTGTTGTGCTGCGTGACTGATAGCGCTGAGTTTGAAATCCGCTTCGAAAATGAATGAATGAATGAATGCACGTACCCTAATGCTGAAGCACATACCGTATTACTCCGTGATGCTGCGCACTACGGTTGCCATAAGCTTCGTAACTTACCAAGGCCGTGCTAAAACATTGTGACAGATTTATGAGCGCTGTGTACCATCTACAATCGGTTCTACGTCAGAAAGCATAACCAGAATTAATTCATACATTAGACGCACTGCATTTTAAGGCGCACTGTCGATTTTTGAGAAAGTTAAAGGATTTTAAGTGCGCCTTATGGTTCGAAAAATACGGTAGTCAAAGACAACACAAGTAAACACAAAATGCAGTCTTTAAATGAAGGTGTTTATTATTAAGGGAGAAAGAAGTCCAAACTTACATGGCCCTGTGTGAAAAAGTGATCGCCTCCTCTTATTAAATCATAACTTAAATATGGTTTATTACACCTGAGTTCACTGTCTCTAGCCACACCCAGGCCTGATTATTGAAACACCTGTTCTCAATCAGGACATCACTTAAATAGGACCTGCCAGAAGATCCTTAAGAGCTACACATCATGCCAAGATCTAAAGAAATTCAGGAACAATTGAGAAAGAAAGTAATTGAGAGCTATCAGACTGGAAAGGGTTATAAAGCTATTTCTGAAGCTTTGGGACTCCAGGGAACCACAGTGAGAGCCATTATCCACAAATGGTGAAGACTTGGAACAGTGGTGAATATTCCCAGGAGTGACCGGACGGCCAAACAAAATTACTCCAAGAGCGCAGCGACGACTCATCCAAGAGGTCACAAAAGACCCCACAACAACATCCAAAGAACTGCAGCCATCACTTGCCTCAGTTAAGGTCAGTGTCCATGCCTCCACCATAAGAAAGAGACTGGGCAAAAATGGCCTGCATGGCAGAGTTCCAAGACGAAAAACCACCGCTGAGCAAAAAGAACATTAAAGCTCGTCTCAATTTTTCCAGAACACATCTTGATGATCCCCATGACTTTTGGCAAAACATTCTGTGGACTGATGAGACAAAAGTTGAACTATTTGGAAGGTGTGTGTTCCATTACATCTGGTGTAAAAGTAACACAGCATTTCAGAAACAGAACATTATAGCAGCAGTAAAATATGGCGGTGGTAGTGTGATGGTCTGGGGCTGTTTTGCTGCTTCAGGACCTGGAAGACTTGCTGTGATAAATGGAACTATGAATTCTGCTGTCTACCAAAAAATCCTGAAGGAGAATGTCCGGCCATCTGTTTATGACATCAAGCTGAAACAAACTTGGGTTCTGCAGCAGGACAATGATCCAAAACACAGGAAGCAAGTCCAGCTGAATGAAGACTTTGGAATGGCCTAGTCAAAGTCCTGACCTGAATCCTATTGAGATGCTGTGGCATGACCTTAAAAAGGCCGTTCATGCTGGAAAACCCTCCAATGTGGCTGAATGACAACAATTCTGCAAAGATGAGTGGCCAAAATTCCTCCACAATGCTGTAAAAGACTCACTGCAAGTTATCACAAACGCTTGGTTGCAGTTGTTGCTGCTAAGGGTGCCCAACCAGTTATTAGGTTTAGGGGGCAATCACTTTTTCACACAGGGCCATATAGGTTTGGATTTTTTTTCCCCTTAATAATACACACCTTCATTTAAAAACTGCATTTTTGTGTTTACTTGTGTTGTCTTTGATCAATATCTGAACTGGTTTGATGTTCCCGAAACACTTAAGTGTGACAAACATACAAAAAAATAGAAAATCAGGAAGGGGCAGACACTTTTTCACATCACTGTATTTGGGATTAATTCAAAGCAAAACATTTAGACTTTGCCCTGTACTTGTAGCCATTCTTGCCCAAGTTATTATTAATTAAGCAGCAATGCATGAGAGGGAGTGCTATAACGTGAGATATTGGAACCGGAGTAATACGGTCATAGGCACGAGGCCACAGACCAGCTGTTACTAAGACACAGTACTCTAATAACAGAAGAAAATTTGAGTGAGATCTTGATGTTAATGAAACCCTAGTATCTACATACCCAACTATCACTGCATCTTAAGATGTCTTAAAAGTTTGTTATACCAAGGCATCTCTAGACATCTTAAGAAGGAATGAATGAAGACATTTATTTGTCTTGAGACAAGACAGTAAATGTCTCAAGACATGGAAGTAATAATTTTGTGTTTCTTGAAGACAAAGCATGACTTCAAGACATGACATTGTTTTCAAGACATTGTCTTCGTCTTGTGTCTGAAGGTAGTTCAGTTTAGAGCAAATAATGCTACTCAAGATGATTTTATGGATTATTTTTTATTTATTAATTGTAATACATTTTTTCAAAACGTTAATAACTTAAGGTAGTCTAATAATTTCTACAATCTTGAAACTTTTCAGAAGTACTAGTTTATGTAAATATTGTCATCAATTTTAACACAGAACAAAAAAAGGCTGTAATGAAATTGGTTTAAAAATGTAATTTTAATCAGGACAACAAGTAACAATAACAAGAATTAGATTGCATAATTCAGCAACATCAGTGTTTTGAGAATTATGAAGACTGAAAACTTGAGTAAGACAGAAGGCTGTTAAATTCACAATAAGTTATATTAAATAAATATTTAAATACTAAATCTAAGTGCACTGTCCTTCATCTCGGTCAGGTCAACAATACAGTTGAGCAACCATCCCAGCCCTCCAGAGCTGCCCCGCCCTCGCCGCCGTAGGCGCCAATCGCCACCCAGGTATATACAGGGGTTGTTGGTTCCTCCTAATCCTGAGGATCCAATGCTCAACCGCCCGTTCGACCCAACCCTCCCATTAGGAAGGACTGTCACCCACTCCTCACGGGGATTTTCTTGCCCACGGGTGAGATTTTGGATCACTCAATCTTTAGCGCCACCTAGCTCCACAACTGAACTTGGCGAGCCCATAAGCTCCATACCTAAGCAGTTAAGCTCCGTATTTGAGCATTTGGTGCCGCCTAGCTCCGTATCTGAGCTCGCCGCGCACGTTAGCCCCATATTTGGGCACTTAGTTCCGCCAAGCTCCGAACCTGAGCAATTAAGATCTGTAGTTGAGCAGTTAGTGCTGCCTAGCTCCATACCTGGGCTCACCACACTCATAAGCTCCGCACTTGAGCAGTTTAGCTCCGTACCTGAGCATTTAGCGCCACCTAGCTCCATACCTGGGCTTGCCGCACTCGTAAGCTCCGCACCTGAGCAATTAAGCTCCATGCCTGAGCATTTAGCACCGCCTAGCCCCATACAAGAGCTCGCCGCACTGTAAGCTCTTCACCTGAGCAGTTATGCTCTGAGCCTGAGTATTTAGCACAGCGGTTGTCTTTTCTCGTTCGCCCATCCAGACGACTTGTGGCAACTTTTTTCTCGGGTCTTGTGATCCTGAGCTCCGCCCCTGAACTGCCAGCGACCGAGCTCTGCCCCCGAGTCGCCAGCGCTGAGCTCTGCTCTTGAGCTGGTCAGGGGGGCCCCGAGCCCATACCAAGCTTTGCACTTGGCATGACCTGCCCCGCCTCCCTTTCAGCCCCTTTGTTGCCTCTAGGGGGCAGCGTCGGCCCATTTTCCACCTTAGGATCTCTGACAGCCACCGCAATCGCGCATGCCAGTGCGTAGGCTATATATGCAATATACGTTATATATGCGGCAAATACGCAACACTTCCAATCTCGGCTATTTAAGAGCCTCTCCGAGTTTGGCAGTTGTTGCACTGTATGACCCTGACACACGGCTTGCACCCCTCTGATTGCTACATTGATTTTTTTTATCGCGACCGCTTCTCCCCGTGTGCGTTTGAGACCTCACCCGTCTCACACTCCTTATAAAGCTTCTGCTTTTGTTTTTAATGTTGTTTAGGGAGAGCGGACGAGCTGAGTTCATTTAGGGGCTCAGTTCCCGTAGCGTCAGGAGGCGTGAGGTAACCTGATAGGGAGTAGAACATAGTGTAGGGAAAACTTTTGCGCATTTTATTTTAGCACTCTTTTAGCGATTGCTCCCGGTTTCTCTTCCCCCTCGCCATAACAATAATAATTATGTATAAATATGCATAAAACAAATATTATGCATCCTACATCCTATTATACATCTTCTTGAGATGTTATTATAGTCAAGACATTTTAAGATGCGTGTTTATAGACTTGTCTTCAGTTCTTAAGACATTCCTTAAGATATGTCTTAAGACATCTCAAAACATGGTGATGGCTGTGTATGTAGTTACTTGAATAGTGATTGCAAATTTGGAAGATGAAGCTATTAATTTTAATATTATCAGTCAAAACCGTAAAGGGAGAGTTATAGAGCATCAGCAGCTTTGTTGGGTAAAGAGATGGACATGAATGAATCTCCGAGCAGCCTTGGTTGATGTTCAATGAAAGACACAGAGTTCACACCAGCCAACAATGTTTTTGTGAATGCTGTGAAGAAAATAAGAAAGAACAGCAGTGATAGAACCTTATTTGTTTACATCCTGTGTGTAATGCTGTTCAAATGTAGATGTATACTAAGGTAAATTATAATTAAATATTAGCACATTTGTAGTATTAGTAATAACTTATACTAAGATTTAATACGTATTAGAAGATTTGACTGTTCAAGAGGTCATTTATTAGTGTCATTTCTTCATTCACTTTTTTATTTGATCCTGGACAAAGTTGTGGGAGAGAAGATGCCCAGCCAGCAGCACAGGGCACAAGGCCGGTACAACCCTAGACAGTGTGCCAATTCATTGTAGGGCACATACTAGGGGAACTACACACTAGGGGAACTTTAGAGACACCAATTGACTTAACACACATGTCTTTGGACTGTGGGAGTTAACCAGAGCACCAGAGTAAACTCACAAGGACACGGGAAGGACATGCAGGCTCCACACAGGAAGGGCCCAGACCACCCTACCAGGGATTGAATCCAGGACCTCCTTGCTGTGAGGTGATAGTGCTATTCACCAAGCCACCATGCCACTCTTTTTGATTAGAGTGTGTGTGTGTGTGTGTGTGTGTGTGTGTGTGTGTGTGTGTGTGTGTGTCCGTGTGTGTGTGTGTGTGTGTGTGTGTGTGTGTGTGTGTGTGTGTGTGTGTGTGTGTGAGAATCAGAGATTTTCACTGATAGTTATTGTTTACTGGACCCATGGATAGGTATCTGATTAAATTCTAGATATTTCTGCTGGGCTTCTGATAAAAAAGAACCACTTATTTCTCACCTGTTGTGTTGTGTATGTTCTTGTGTGGTTGATGTGAACTAGGGACAGCAGTATCAGGTCTGATTTTTTTTATTTCTATTTTTTTATTATTTCTTTTTGTGGATTGAATGAAGACGCAGCTCTTAATTATCTTAACTATGCTCTTGAAAAGTATTGTAAATAATTACTGGAAACGACTTACATGAACAGAAGTGCAGATGTAGACTTTGTGTGTTCTTTGTTTAGAGAAAAATTCTTCCCTACAACTGGCAGTCTTTAGTCAAGTCTTAAGTCTGAAGGTTCACATATTTTTTTCCAGCTTGGACTGTGAATAATTATTCAGTGTGTACTATAAGGACATACACATCTTCTGATGTTTTACAGTATGTTACTAGCTTATTTAGAATGTGATGGTTAATTATTTTGACTTGGAGGAAGTCCAGATGTCATTTTATAAGTAGATTAATGCATAAATCTTATAATATGTTTCCAGTATAGATATATGACTAGCTGTTGTAAAGAGCATTTGAGGGATCTTAAATATTTGTTCATTGCTAGTGAAGCCATTTTAAAGCAATACCAGAAACAGGGCTAATTAAAGCAAGAGCTTCAAATGATATGTAACATAAATTAAACGTTACATAGTTTGGCCAAAAAATGAAATGGTTGATAGAAAATTACACCCTGAATAACACTAAACTAGGTTGTCCTCCAAAACTCTTAAACTTAGATGCATCTGAAATTAAAGCAGGTGTTGCTTTACAGGTAAGCATCGTTGTCCGAACATCATATTAAATAGTCAAGTCAAGTCAAGTCAGATTTATTTATATAGCGCTTTTTACAATGGAGCATTGTCTCAAAGCAACTTTACAAGTTTAGATTATCTCCTAATAACTACGTCCAATCCCAAATTGAGCAAGCCTAGGGCAACAGTGGCAAGGAAAAACTCCCTAGTTCTAGGAAGGAAACCTGGGATTACCAAGGACTCAAAAAGAGACCCAAACCTCCTTGGGCGACTAGATGATAAATTAAGAGCGAACTAAAGTCATGGAGTCAAAGTTCGAATAAAAGTGAAGTATGACAACATCGACATAAGTGGGCCGGTATGATGATAAATCTAAGGAGCGGAAAACTACAGGTCATGGAGCATGGTCGAATAAAATGTGAATATGCGCACATCGACCATTAGTAGCCCGGGTATGATTGGGGCTGGAGTATGACGGAAGGAAGCAGCTTGAGCTGGAGCTCCATCAGATGAACATCATGTTGTGGGGCCGGAAACTGCCGGAACACAGCTCGGAGCGAAAACAGAAAATGTAATAGTTATTGATTAAGAGCACAGTGTTTATTAACAAGCACTGATGCCAATGTCCATCACTGCCTTGCCACGTGTAGCATGAGACCCCCGGCAGCATTAGCTTAGCAGCTAGCAGAAGCTAGAAAGGGAGAAACTGGTAGGAAACACAGCCAAGAGAGATCACATGAGACATTGGCAACCCCACAGGAGGCAGAAGACAGCAACCCAACGTCTCTGATCACCATAAGACTCTTTGGCTATGAACCCCCAGCTCTGCCCTTAGTCTAAGGCAAGGATGCACGAGTCAAGATCATGAGGACCAAAGCCCAGTTCAGCCAGACCGCCCACTCGACACTCCCGGCTAACGGACAAGGCAGGCAGGCCAGACATGACTCCAGACTCTGGCCCAAGTGACTTGATCCATGCATCCTGATCTAAATCTAGTCAAAAGCCTGCGTAAATAAGTATGTCTTTAGCCTAGACTTGAAAAATTGGATAGTGTCTGAGTCTCGAACTAAAGTGGGAAGTTTATTCCATAGTTTGGGGGCCATGTACGAGAAAGCATTTCCCCCTGCTGTGACTTTTTTAATTCTAAGAACTAAACGAAGTCCTGCACCTTGCGAACGAAGTAGATAGGCAGGATTGTAAGACTCTAAGAGTTCACTCAGATAATGTGGCGCCAAGCCATGTAGAGCTTTATAAGTTATAAGAAGTATTTTGTAATTAATGCGGAATTTAACTGGTAACCAGTGCAGTAATGATAGAACAGGAGTGATATGATCAAATTTTCAAGTTCGAGTTAGCACTCGGGCGGCTGCATTCTGAACTAATTGAAGTTTATTTATAGATTTACTAGAGCATCCAGTATGTAAGGTGTTACAGTAATCCAACCTTGAGGTTATAAATGCATGAACCAGTTTCTCTGCATCATTAAAAGAGAGGATATTTCTAAGTTTTTTACAGACGGCCTGGGCAATTCTGGACAGCCATCTAGATTTAGGATAGATATAGCCAACCTGTCTCTCACGGCCTTGGGTCCCACTAATAGAACCTCAGTTTTATCTGAGTTAAGTAAGAGAAAATTAAATGACACCCAATCTTTTATTTCCTTTACACAGTGATCAGTTTTGTTGATTGTAAGCATGTCATTAGGTTTGGCTGATATGTACAGCTGTGTATCATCTGCATAACAGTGGAAACTAATGCCATGTTTACGAATAACTGAGCCTAGTGGCAGCATGTACAGAGAGAATAAAAGCGGGACAAGCACTGACCCCTGAGGCATGCCATACTTCACTTTTGAGAGCTTAGACTTTAGATTATTTAAATAACAAACTGGTACCGGTCAGTCAAGCAGGATTTAAAGCAAGTATGTGCCAATCCCTTAACACCTGCAGTATTTTCTAGTTTGTTTAGTAAAACATCATGATCTATAGTGTCAAATGCTGCACGTACATCTAACAGAAAAAGAAAAGAAACACATCCCTTATCTGAGGACATTAACAAGTCATTTAGTACCCTAATTAATGCTGTTTCAGTACCATGATGGGGCCTGAAGCCAGACTGAAATGTTTAATAAATACCATTCCTTTGGAGGTAACTACAGAGCTCTGATAGATGGCTTTTTCTACGATTTTGGACAGAAACCGTAGATTTGAAATTGGTCTATAATTAGATATCACACAAGGGTCAAGATTGGCTTTTTTAATCAGTGGTTTGATAACGGCAGACTTAAAGGATTTGGGCACATAACCTAAGGTAAGGGATGAATTTAAAATAACTAACATGGCTCTATAATACTAGGTATTACTTGTTTGAGTAAACGTGTAGGAATGGGATCTAATAAACATGTTGATGACTTAGACGAGCTGATCAGTGCGGATAGTTAAGTATTAGTAATTGGGGTAAAAGATTCTAATCTTGATTTACAGCTCATTAAACAGATGTCTTCACTAGTGCTGCATCTGGAAGGTGGCTGAATAGTTTGGTGATGTGATGAGCATTGAGTTTTATGCCTAATGTTCTCTATCTTATCATTAAAAAAAGTCATGAAAATCATTACTATTAAAATGACACAGAACGGGAGAATCACTTTCTGTGGGGATTTTTATTAATTTGCAGACTGTATTAAAAAGAAATATTGGATTATTCTTATTTTTCTCTATGATTGAAGAGAAGTATGCAGCTTTAGCTTTAGTGAGGGCATGCTTATACTCTGTCATGCTGTCCCTCCAACCAAGCTTAAACACCTCCAATTTACTATGTCTCCACTTGTGCTCTAAATGCCATGTTCTTTGCTTTAAGGTAGGGGTGTGGTCATTATACCATGGTGCTAGCCTTTTTTCCCTAATACGTTTGACCCTAGCAGGGGCAGTCATGTCCAGGGTTGAGCGAAGCACACATTCTAATTGCTCATTTACACAAGATGATTTATCTCCATAGGTGTATTAAATTTTAAGTCTGGTAGGTTTTTAATAAACGCAGCTGGAGTAGCAGATGTGATAGTGTGCTTAGTGTGATAACGAGGCAGAAGGATTTTATTTATTAGAGATAGCTCAAATACTAAAAGATAGTGATCTGAAATCGAATCACTTTGGGGGAAAACATCAAGGTTATCTATTTTGATATCAAATGTTAATATTAGATCTAAAGTATGATTACAGCGGTGGGTTGGTCCCATCACATTCTGAGTGATACCCATGGATTCTAAGATGGACTCGAAAGCAATTTTAAGTGGATCCTGCTCATTGTCAAAGTGAATATTGAAATCACCTACAATTAAAGCCTTATCTGTTGACAGTAGTAAGCAAGAAAGAAAGTTAGCAAATTCCTGAAGAAATTCTGAATAGGGGCCAGGAGGACGGTAAATAGTGATAAGCTGAAAAGAGTGTGGTATTGACTTCCATAACGATGGATCAGTCACATTAAGAATCAGTATTTCAAAAGAATTAGCCTTGTAATGGGATTTAGTTGTAACACTTAGCTCTTTGTCAAAAATTGTGGCTATGCCTCCCCCCCGACCATTATGACGAGGGTGATTAGCATGACTGTATCCAGGAGGTGAGGCTTCATTTAAGACAGAGAGCGTGTACAGAGAGCGTGTAAGCGTTTATCAGTAATTATTTCATTTACAATTACTGCTTTGTTTGTAAGTGATCTAATGTTAAATAATCCTAGCTTTAGTCTAAGGTTGTTATTTCTTTTGGAGCTATCTGTGTTTATACTAATGAGGTTATTAAAACAGACTTTTTGAGAGCGTTTACGTTTAGGACAGATGCGGGTAACAGCCACAGTTTCAATAATGTGGGTTCTGGGTGACGGTGCATGGCTACCAGCAGACAGTTGGTTAAGCCGGTCTGTCTGCCGCCTGACCCCTGCTCTGGATAGCCAGCCCCTAATCGGGCCATAAGACTATGGGCAATGTTGCAGGAGATGAGAGCAGGACCCGCCCGAGTGGGATGGACACCGTCCCATCCTAAAAGGCCAGGCTTACCCTCAAAGGCTGTCCAGTTGTCTATATAGCCCATGTTGTTTTCAGAGCACCACTTGGACAGCCAGCAGTTCAGCGACCATAACCTGCTGTAGGCTTGGTCACCTCACCGCATTGGGATGGGACCAGAGCACACTACAGCATCGGACATCGCTTTCGCCACGCTAACCACCTCTACAAAATTAGCCTTAGTAACCTCTGACTGACGAAGGCGTATATCATTAGCCCCTACATGAATAACTATCCTAGAGAATCTGCGGCTCTCGAGTTCACTAAGACTTGTTACAATGTCCGGCACTCTGGCTCCAGGGATACAGAGAACTCTAGCTGCTGGTGTCCCTAAAGGGGTAGCAAGTTTCACGTGTCGTAAAATAGAGTCACCTATGACCAGAGCTCTTTCAACAGGCTGCTCAGTGGGTGCATCACTGAGGAGGGCAAACCTGCTTATATAGTACAGTATATTATGTAGCAGTAAGTGTAGCGGTGTGGACTAAATAGTCAAAATACTCTACACATACAGTACTTATGTTGTGTTCCACCCTCAGCTCTGCTATGCTGGGACATCTACAATTGTTCTGCGATACACACAAAGTTCACAGGAAGCAGAATGCAGATCTAGTTTGTGTCACACCAGCCAAATGGCTCGCTGATACTACTGCTCTCTTGCATATTCATTTCTCTGCATGCTTCTTCAACTGGCGGCATGATGACACATCCCGCTACACTTAACTCCTCTTGATGATTCAGTTACTCTCCACTTTGCCACCCAGATGGCTGCACACCTTTTTCTTCACCTATAATTTCATAATTAAATTGTTAATTTCTCTACTTATGTTTAATAAATCTTTCTGCACCAGAGTTTCCAATGCTATGTGTCATTACAACTATATTTCAACAAATACATTTAGAAAATAAATACCGTATATGGGTTAAGTAGGTCAATACTCTACATATTAGCAGTATATAAAGTGGTGCTTGAAAGTTTGTGAACTCTTTAGAATTTTCTGTATTTCTGCATAAGTATGGCCTAAAACATCATCGGATTTTCACACAAGTCCTAAAAGTAGATAAAGAGAACCCAGTTAAACAAATGAGACACAAATATTATACATGGTCATTTATTTATTGAGGAAAATTATCCAATATTACATATTAGTAAGTGGCAAAAGTATGTGAACCTCTAGGATTAGCAGTTAATTTGAAATTAAAGGTGAAATTAAAGTCAGGTGTTTTCAATCAATGGGATGACAATCAGGTGTGAGTGGGCACCCTGTTTTATTTAAAGAACAGGGATCTGTCAAAGTCACATGTTTTGTGGAAGTGTATCATGGCACGAACAAAGGAGGATGTCTGAGAAAAAAGTGGTGTGATGGCTCATAGGCTGGCAAAGGTTAAAAAACATCTCTAAGGACTCCACCGAATCCACAGTCGGACAGGATTTTGGACAAAGGACATTGTTATCCTCCCCAGGCGAGTGGGCAGACCAACAAAGATCATCCAGAGCAAGCGTATATTAGTTGGCGAAGTCACAAAAGGACCCCAGAGTAAATTCTAAAGTAACTGAAGGCTCTCCTCACTTGGCTATGTAACGTTAATGAGTTCCCCATCAGAAGAACACTGAAACAATAATGGTTTTGGTGCATGGCAGGGTTACAAGGAGAAGGAAAGCCCCACTGTGCTCTCCAAAAAGAACATTGCTGCTCGTCTGCAGTTTGCTAAAGATCACGTGGACGAGCAGAAGGGATGGAAGAATGTTTTGTGGATAGATGAGACCAAATAGAACTTTTGGTTTTTTTTAAAAGAACAGATGATGTTGGAGAAAGGAAAAACAATGCATTCCAGGCATAAGAACCTTATTCCATCTGTTTGATGAAAACATGGTGGTGAGTAATCTCATGGTTGGGCCTGTTTTGCTGCATCTGAGCCAGCGGCTGGCCATCATTGATAGAACATTGAATTCTGAATTTTATAAGGAGAAATTCTAAGGAAAATGTAAGCGACCATCTGTCCATGAACTGAATCTCAAGAGAAGTTGGGTCATGCAGCAAGACAACGACCCTAAGCACACAAGCCGTTCTACCAAAGAAGGGTTACAGAAGAATAAAGTTCATGTTTTGGAATGGCCAAGTCAAAGTCCTGACGTTAATCCAATGGAAATGTTGTGGAAGGACCTGAAGTGAGCAGCTAATGTGAGGAAACCCACCAACATCCCAGAGCTGAAGCTGTTATGTACGGAGGAATGGGCTAAAATTCCTCCAAGCCGGTGTGCAGGACTGATCAACAGCTACAGGAAACGTTTAGTTGCAGTTATTGCTGCACAGGGGGGTCACACCAGATACTGAAAGCAAAGGTTCACATACTTTTGCCACTCACTAATATATAATATTGGATCATTTTCCTCAATAAATAAATGACCAAGTATTATATTTTTGTCTCACTGGTTTAACTGGGTTCTCTTTATCTACTTTTAGGACTTGTGTAAAAATCTGATGGTGTTTTAGGTCATATTTATGCAGAAATATAGAAAACTCTAAAGGGTTCACAAACTTTCAAGCACCACTGTAGCAAGTTCATAAAGATACTAACATTATCAGACCACAGACATGTATGCAATTGATTGAATGCTGGCTGAACACTTTTTGTGGTACATACTTGTATTTGACTACTAAACCACTACATTACATGACACACTGTCTTTATCATTTTCTGCTTTCATTAATAAGTAGCTACAGTCTCAGTACGTTTGTTCCATTGTTCCTTTGCTACTATTTTCAACCTTTTAAAAATTTTAAGGAGATTTTTTTGTTCTTTATCTTTCTGTTTTTGCTACCGGCTTAGTGGAGAATACATGTTGGGGGCAGTGAAGCATAGCAGAATTGCTGTCAGGCATCCATGAGTGCTTTGGGCTGTCTAATTCCACACTGTGATACTCATGTGCACATCCAACCACCAACCACCAATCAAACTTACCAAATACACTTAATTCTAACTTTTGTTACTTTTGTTTTTTATATAGTTTCTCTTTGTGTGTGTGTGTGTGTGTGTGTGTGTGTGTGTATGTCAAGTTTTATATAATTGTGAGGACCAGCAAATGTTCCCACAAGGACAGATTGATCTGGCAATTTGAGTCTTGTGGAGACATTTTGCTGGTACCCACAATGATATATAAACTTTACATAAATGCGAGGACATGCCAGTGACATGATGATTACTGTAGCCAGTTAATGCTGGCTAACACCCACACCCACACACACACACACACACACACACACAAATGGAAAGGAACTCATGTTGCAATTGGCTTACAGAGTGATCAGTGCTCTTCCAAGCTGGGAACAGCTCCCTGCCACACTGTGCTTCCATCATGTGTCAACAATCGTTTTCAATTTCCTTACGCCTGTCTTGCTTGGTTTGCCACTATTGATTGCAGTTCCCTACTTAAGTTTGAGACAAAGGGACTTTTTTCCCCCACCCCGTCATATAAGAACTTTTGTTCTGCTATTTTCTGCTTTTGTTTTTGTATTACCATCATTGCTTTAAATTAGGTAAATGCATGTTACATTACATTTATTTTTGTTTCTGTTTGTAGTGGCATATTTGTGTTTTGCAGTGACCGGATGTTTCACAATTCTTCTGAAGAAGGTAGCTTCAGTATAGACTACTTACATTATTACGAGTCATGCATGTTAGACTACCAGGTTTTTGCAGCCACCCTTTCAGATATTTCACAGCGACTACCAAATAACATATAACCATTGTTATAAATGTGTTTTATATGCCTTTTCTTTGAAAAGTTATAGAAATAGCTAGTGGAAGAAAGCTGATTTAAGTGACTTGGAATGCAGCATTGTTGTTGGTGATAAATGGACTGGTGAGTATTTCAGAAATTGCTGTTCTACTGGGATTTTCATGCACAGCCATCACTAGGGTTACTGAGAATGGTCTAAAAACAGAGAACATATCCAGTAAGCAGCAGTTCTTTGGATAAAAAAATGTCTTGTTGATGTCAGAAGTCAGAGAAGAATGGCAAGACTGGTTCAAGCTGATAGAAAGGCAACAGTAAGCCAAATAACCACTCATTACAACCGAGGTATGCAGAAGAGCATCTCTGAATGCACAACACATCAAACCTTGAAGCCCGTGGTCTAGGGCAGCAGAGCACTACACTCCTGTCAGATAGAATGGGCGACTGAGGCTATATTTTGCATTGGCTCACCAAAATTGGACAAGTGAAAATTGGAAAAACTTTGCCTGGTCTGATGAATCTCCATTTCTGCTGTGACATTCAGATGCTAGGATCAGAATTTGGTGTAAACAACATGAAAGCATAGATCCACCCTGTCTTGTGTCAATGGTTCAGGCTGCTGCTCGTGGTGTAATGGTGTTGGGGATATTTGTTGGCACACTTTGGGTCCCTTAATACCAACTGAGCATTGTTTAAATGCCATTGCCAATCTGAGTATTGCTACTGACCATGTCAATCTCTTTATGTCCACAATGTATCCCTCTTCTGTAGCCGTCTACTTCCAGCAGGAAAATGCACCATCTCAGAAAGCTCATATCACCTTAAAGTGGCTTCTTGAACATAAAAATGAATTCTCTCACCTGTTATGTAAGAGGATGGATGTGCAGCTGATAAATCTGCAGCAATTGTGTGATGTCATGATGTCAATATGCACCAAAATCTCTGAGGAAATCTCCAGAACCGTGTTGAATCTATGCCACAAAGAAATCAGGCAGTTCTGAAAGCACAAGGGGCCAACCCAGTTCTAGCAAAGTGTATCTAATAAAGTGTCCATTGATTCCATACCGTCTTTTAAAATTTATATTAATTATCATTTCAAAACAGTTAATTTGTCAGTCCTTTCTGTTTATTAAGGTTTTTTTTGCTTCTTGAGTTGTTTTTGTATTTTATTTAATTTCATTTTTATTTTTTTGTAACTCAGTGAACAAACAAATTCTCAAAAAGTGCGTGTTCGGTATCTATGTTCACCTCAGTTCAACTCATGTTTGGTCTGTTCAGAAAGGCCTGTGTGTTCGGAGTTTGTCTGTCTGTGTCTGTATCCTTGTGTTTGTGTGTTTAATGTAATCTCAATATATGCTGCCTAATTCAATAGACCGTAGCCCTCCTCATCCAGAGCTCACAATTTACCAAAGGAACAAAAAGACCTATAAAACCTCTTAAAGTACTTCAAATTAATACTGCATTAGAGCTGGAATAAGTGTTTGCATACATGTCCCTCATACTCTGCCCTTCCATTGGTCTTGAAATAGGTATTCTACCTACTGATCACTCTGAAATTTTGGCATCCTTTCCTGTTCCAGGGGTGGAGGATGTGATGGGAAATGCATGAAAGGTAGAGATGAATAAATTCACAAGTGTGAGAATTCTGGAAACTGAGATGGAAGGTTTGAAAGTTGAATCAAATCTAAAATAGTGTTGAAATCTAACATTTATAAATGATTTATATTGCAATAAAGAGTAAAAAGTGGTTCAGCATTTACACATTTTGTTTCCATTGCCCTTCTGTACTGGTCAGTGCATCCGCCAAGAGGTGGTTAATGTGAAAAGTGTTTCTGCTGCGGTCGTTTGAGCAGCAGCAGATAAACACGGATCTTGACCTCGTGGAGTCATTTCATGTTCTCCAGAGACATTAGACAAGTCTGTAATCACTGTTGATATGAGATAATATGTGGTATTAAAAATGCTAATATAAATGCCTCTTGGTTTTGGTGCTGGTCTCTGCTTGATATGTGTTCAAGAATTTTTACTTTGCTGCACTACTAGCTTTTATTGCTTAATATGCTGTTGCTGGCCCATTACAAACTATTATTTCCCTTTTGCATAGGCCCATGATCCACTAGAGGGTGGGTCTGTAGCACAGATGTTCTGCTCTAGGGCATGCAATTTTAAGCCATTATCTTACCCAGTGTGATTTCGACACATCAGAACATTTTGACTGTATCCCAGATGACATACGGCTGTAATAAAGAGTATGATTACCAATGGTGCCATTACCGTTTTGACCCAGCATGTCATATGTATATCTAAAGAGTTTGCTCGTCTTTTATTAATCAACTTATTCCTAAGTTGGCAGAGTGGCTAACAGCTAATTAGCTTGCATTGGTCACAGGTAGATCTGACCTTTCTATTGTTTTAACAAGTGCAATATATGATGTCTTGGACCAAAGATATCGAATCTTAACAGTGATTTAAGCCAGTACTTCACACTCTCTGGGTCATTTTCCTCACACAGGTAATGTGTAATGGTAATGTCTCTAAACATGGATGTTGGCAAAAATGGCCATGTTTATATTGTTTAATGATTTTTTTTAAATTGTTTGTCTTGATTATAGTAAACAAGAATAGTTTACCATTTATTAAACATAATTCATCTGAGTTTAGGTGTACTTTAAGGACAAAGTGAGACCAAGAGCACAAATCCAGGAACGCATATAGACTATTCATTAGGACTGAATTCCAATTTGCATTCTGTTGTTGAGTAATTAACAAATTTGCATATATATTAGAGTATTATGAGTATCCCTGTAATGGCTCTCTTTTTGTATGATTTATTTTCCAAATTCTTTTTATATCTGGTCTTTCTCACACTTAGTCACACTGCATGATAATATGCTTGCAAGTTCTGTCAAACAATCAATACCAAAAGATAGGTAAACTCTTTGTTATGTCTACAGCTGTGAATAAAGGGTTATCTTCACTTACAGTAAATCCCTTGGCATTCTTCTTTTCTTTTCTAATTGAAATGCAGGAGGCAGACTTTAAATAATTCTATTGAGCTAAAGGCCAACTTGCTTTTTGTGCTGCATATTGCTCCATCAGTCTTCCAGCATTTCAGAGAGCAGCCATAAAATAATTGCAACAATGAAACTATTGACAAACTCAGATTTTTAGGTCCCTTCATCCTGTTCGGTGTATAGCATAAACACAGCTGTGGACATATTTGACATCTTATTATTCCAGCATTTCTGGTACTCTTAAACATTTTGACTCATTGTCTTCTGTCCTCAATGTTTATGTCTGTGGGTTGTTTCACAAAGGAAACTAACTCAAAAAGCCAGACTTTTTGAGAAAAGCCTGCTAAATTAGGCCATTTTAACTCCACAAAAGCAGTTTATCTTACACCTTGCTCAGTTACTATAACAACATATGCTTTTGGAAAAACCTCCTACATGCCAGGTTTGAATTGCAGTTTGGTCTAGCTTGATCAGCTGTATTGGACATCTTGCATAACATCATGTTCATCAATGTTTAGGATTGTATCCTAACATAACATTACCATTGTGTACAGTGGTACTTGAAAGGTTGTGAACCGTTTAGAATTGTCTATATTTCTACCTATATACTGTATGACCTAAAACATCACCAGATTTTCAATCCTAAAAGTAGATAATGAGAGCCCAATTTTACAAATGACACAAAAGTACAGTATTATACATGCATATATTGAGGGACACGATCCCATATGACAAATATGTGATTGTGAATATGTGAGTGACAAAAGTACAGTGGGGCAAAAAGTATTGTCAGCCACTGATTGTGCAAGTATACCTCCTTCGAAGAAAGATGAGAGAGGTCTGTAATTTTCATCATAGGTACACTTCAACTATGAGAGACTAAATGAGAAAAAAAAATCCAGGAAATCACATTGTAGGATTTTTAAAGAATTTAATTGTATATTATGAAGGATAAGTATTTGGTCAATAAATTTGGTTCAACTCAATACTTTGTAACATAACTTTTGTTGGCAATGACTGAAGTCAAACGTTTCCTGTAAGTCTTCACCAGGTTTGCACATACTGTAGCTGGTATTTTGGCCCATTCCTCCATGCAGATGTCCTCTAGAGCAGTGATGTTTTGGGGCAATACAGACTTTCAACTCCCTCCACACATTTTCTATGGGGTTGAGGTCTGGAGACTGGCTAGGCCACTCCAGGACCTTGAAATGCTTTTTACGGAGCCACTCCTTTGATGCCCGAGTGGTGCATTTGATCTGACCACATGATATTCTCCCAATCGTCTTCTGGATCTTTCATATGCTCACTGGCAAACTTTAGACAGGCCTGGACATGTACTAGATTAAGCAAGGGGGCACGCTTGGCACTGCAGTATCTGAGTCCCTCTCGGCGTAGTGTGTTACTGATGCTAGCCTTTTTACTTTGGTCCCAGCTCTCTGCAGGTCATTCATCAGGTCCCTCCGTGTAGTTCTGGGATTTTTGCTCACCATTCTCATGATCATTTTGACCCCACGGGATAAGATCTTGCTTGGAGATCGAGGGAGATTATCAATGGTCTTGTATGTCTTACAATTGCTCCCACAGTTGATTGCCTATTGTAGATTCACTCTTTCCAGCCTGCTGCAGGTCTACTATTTTCTTCCTGGTGTCTTTCGACAGCTCTTTGGTTTTGGCCATGGTTGAGTTTGGAGTCTGACTGTTTGAGGCTTTGGACAGGTGTCTTTTATACAGATAACGAGGTCAAACAGGTGCCATTAATACAGGTAACGAGTGGAGGACCGAAGAGCTTGTTAAAGAAGAAGTTACAGGTCTGTGAGAGCCAGAAATCATGTTTGTTTGTGGGTGACCAAATACTTATTTTCCACCATGATTTACAATTGAATCCTTTAAAAATCGTACAATGTGATTTCCTGACTTTTTTTTTATTTTGTCTCTCATACTTGAAGTGTACCTATGATGAAAATTACAGACCTCTCTCATCTTTCTAATTTGGAGAACTTGCACAATCAGTGACTGACTACATACTTTTTGCCCCACTGTATGTAAAACTCTGGGATATGCAGTTAATTTAAAGGTGAAATTTTTACGGTTTGCCGTATTGAAATGATGGCGAACCGTCAAAACCAAATAAGATGGTTTGGGACCCAAATGCAGTTAGCTCCAGATGGTATTAATGAACTAAAATGAATAAAAATAAATAAACTGAATTAAATAAATAAATAACAAAGAAAAAATGAGACCGAATCTGTGATCAGACACTCACACACAGAGCTCAAGCCACGCTTAGAGGGAGCAGAGGAAGGTGGGGGTAAGATCCCCCACTTGACTTCAGCAGTGAGGAACCCCCGCCAGCAGACAGCTCTGTAAGAAAGGCAGAGGGGGGCGGAGTCCGAGCATGGCTGCAGCTTGGCGTGTAGCATGGGAAACGTGAAGGCGGAAGTAGATAGAGTGAGGAGCGAAAAGGAAATAAAATAAACGTTTTCAAAAAACTCTCCCTACACTATCTACAGCCCTACGTTGGTTTTACCTCACGCTTCCCAGCGCTACGGAATCTAGGCTCCTATATGAGCCTAGATTATCCCTTTGTCCCTGAACAAAGAAATAAAACGAAAGTAAAACGAACAACGAGCGCGATGCCTCTTTAACAGAGACGGATGAGGTCTCCAAAACACACGCAATGCCAGCAATCACTTTCAAAAAACGCTGTAGCGAGGATCAGGCGTGCGGCGTGTTGGTGGACGAAAAATGATCCAACAGCTACTACCAGTGGCAAGGCTCTTAAATAGCCAAAGGTAGCAGCTGAGGATCATTTGCTGTGATTGCGCTGTTTACTGACTGACAGCTCAATCACAGCGGCTGCCAGAGATCCGACCGGCAAAAGAACGCCAAAGACGACCTCTAGTGTCGACAGCTGGTAGGACCTGTGACAGAAATTTAGAGTCCGGTGTTTTCAATCAATGGGATGACAATCAGGTGACACATATTTGAGGAAGTGTATCATGGCATGGAACAAAGGACATTTCTGAGGACAGGCTGGAAAAGGTTACATAAACATTCCTAAAGAGTATGGACTCCACCAGTCCACAGTCAGATTCTGTACAAATGGCAGAAATGAATAACATTGTTACTCAACCCAAAACTGATCGACCAACAAAGATCACTCCTAAATCCAGGTTTGTAATAGTCTGCAAGATCACAGAGGAACCCAGGGTATTTTATAAGCAACTAAAGGCATCTCTCACATTGTCTACTCTTCAGGAAAACATTAAACAACAATGATGTGCATGGCAGGGTTGCAAGGAGAAAGCCATTGTTCTCCAAAAAGAACATTGTTGCCTGTCTGCAGTTTACTAAAGATCACATGGACAAGTCAGAAGATTTGTCAGAAAATTGAGAAGTGGTATGTGTAGGAAAGGGTAATCATTGTATTCTAGAGTAAAGGTAATGTTTTGAGATGTGCAAGTCAAGGTCTTTACCTTGGCATTTCACGTTTTATTACCTAATCAAATACAAATGTTCTGGAAGGACCTGAAGCAAGCTGTTCATGTGAGGAAACTCACTGCCTTCCAGAGTCGAAGCTGTTCTGTATGAAGGGATGGGCTAAAACTCCTCCAGGCCGATGTGTACAACCGAAAACATGCAGTTGCAGTTAATGTTTGCACCACATACTTAATGTAAAGGTTCACATACTTTTACCACTCACCTATGTAATATTTGATCATTTTTCTCAATAAATGAATGGCTCATTCTAATAAATAAATGGCTCAATCTATAAATGTCTCTGTCTCTTTTAACTGGGACATTAAATACATTTGTTTAAACATATAAAGCAGCATGCATACTATACAGTACAGTAATAAGTCAGATGTTTTAATATAAACTATTAAAAAATATTTGCTGTGCAATGTTTAGCACATTCATTTACAGTGATGCAGATAGGTGGAACATCTCAGTATGTCAACAGCCATGCACACTCCAGTACTTCCTCCAGATATTTATGACTTTTCTTAGGCACAGAGGCATTCCTATGTAAAAAGTGTATTTTTTAATATGTATTACTGAAATGTTATGTTACACTTCAGTTGATCATTAACTTGGATGAGCATAAATGCATTTAATTCGACAGGCTGTACATATTAGTATTTTATTGTCTACTTAACAGATCAATCATAAGCCATAAGTCTGTTCATGAAGTCAAATGCTTTCAAATTGTTTTGGTGGCATTTACTGCAGAACACCTCTTTTATAGGTACAGTGGTGTGAAAAAGTGTTTGCCCCCTTCCTGGTGACCTGTTTTTTAGCATGTTTGTCACACTTAAGTGTTTAAATATTAAAGTAGAAAAAAAATCCAAACCCACATGACCCTGTGTGAAAAAGTGATTGCCCCCCTTGTTAAAACATAACTTTACTATGGTTTATCACACCTGAATTTACTGTCTCTAGCCACACCCAGGCCTGATTATTGCCACACCTGTTCAGTGAAGTACACCAAAAGATCCTTAAAAGCTACGCATCATGCCGAGATCCAAAGAAATTCTGGAACAATTAAGGAAGAAAGTAATTGATCTATCAGTCTTGAAATGGTTATAAAGCCATTTCTAAAGCTTTGTGACTCCAGCGAACCACAGTGAGAGCCATTAACCACAAATGGCGAAGACATGGAACAGTGGTGAACCTTCCCAGGAGTGGCCGGTCAACCCCAAGAGCGCAGCGACAACTCATCCAAGAGGTCAAAAAGGACCCCACAACAACATCCAAAGAACTGCAGGCCTCACTTGCCTCAGTTAAGGTCAGTGTTCATGCCTCCACCATAAGAAAGAGACTGGGCAAAAATGGCCTGCATGGCAGAGGTCCAAGACGAAAACCACTGCTGAGCAAAAAGAACATTAAAGCTCTTCTCAGTTTTTCCAGAACACATCTTGATGATCCCCAAGGCTTTTGGAAAGACATTCTGTGAACTGACAAGACAAAATTTGAACTCTTTGGAAGATGTGTGTCCCATTACATCTGGTATAAAAGTAACACAGCATTTCAGAAAAAGAACATTATAGCAACAGTAAAACATGGTGGTGGTAACATGATGGTCTGGGGACCTGGACCTGGAAGACTTGCTGTGATAAATGGAACTATGAATTCTGCTGTCTACCAAAAAATCCTGAAGGAGAATGTCCGGCCATCTGTTCATGACCTCAAGCTGAAATGAACTTGGGTTCTGCAGCAGGACAATGGTCCAAAACATAGCGGCAAGTCCAGCTCTGAATGGCTGAAGAAAAACAAAATGAAGACTTTGGATTGGCCTAGTCAAAGTCCTGACCTGAATCCTATTGAGATGCTGTGGCATGACCTTAAAAAGGCCGTCATGCTGGAAAACCCTCCAATGTGGCTGAATTACAACAATTCTGCAAAGAGATATATATATATATATATATATATATATATATATATATATATATATATATTAATATTTATTTACATCCCGTCATTAAGTCATCCCGACCGGGTACCATCTTTACACCTTGGGTGCACAGAAGTCAAAGTGATGCATGCTGAGAACAAAAAGACAGCGAAATCTAACAGAGAACAACACTGCACCTGCAACACCACATGATTTAGTTGGCCAGAGATCAGAGGTGGATGAAGCAGCATCACCAAATGTAGCTTCACAGAAGTCAGAGGTTGAGGAAGCTGCCAGCTGGATACAAAAGATGTTGAGGAGACACAGCAGAGAGCACACCTTAGGGTCCATGTGGAGAGAGTGCTTGGATGTGTACACACCAAAGACAACATACTAAGTGGGACCATACCAGTGAGCATGGTGCTCCCATATGAAGGCGAGGATGACATTAACAAAAACTGAACTTAAAACATATTGCACTGAAAAATCCACAGTATCAATGTCAATCTTGCAGCATACCTCTGCATGGACCTTGTTTACACCAGCAGGTATTATTCAGTAGGTTGGAACTTCAGTGACTGTCTTGGTCCCCCATAATCACACTGCTGCTTCAGTTTTAAATAAGAGAGTGGCAACGTATGCACGACCCTGCTATGCCAGCCATGCATGTTCAGTGTGCCCACTCTACTTGTAAAGTGGAGCTGAGTATCACCCATGTTTTGAGTGCAGGTTCATTGAGGCGATACAAGTGCAACACCTAAGAAATAAAGATAACTGAAATAAGTATAATTGGAATAATAAGAAATAAGTGTAATAGTATAATATTACTATAACAGTTATAAATCTAGTATTTACATTTACACTAAACATCAGTTCAAAAACTGTGTAGAATCAACAGAAACAACATTGTTTCTTAAGGAAAGCACAATCAGTGAAAGTAAACATGCAAATATAAAAATCAAACTGTAATGACTAAACTTGATGCAGTTTCTTGGCTTCGTAAAAAGTAGTTTAGTTTACTATGATAGAGGTGTGTGTTAGGTGATTACTTACCTCTGAACGATGTGAACGACGTGTTCTGGTCGTTGATTCTGATAATCTGCAGATCCTGATCTATCATTGGTATAGGCAAATAATCTAATTAATCAATGAGGTCACATACTATCTCAAACTACCCTGACATTTCCAGATATCCATGTTCTTCCACATGTTTCTGCTCAAGCCAGCAGTCCCAGGTCCTCTGGAAGAAGCTACTGCTGTACCTGCAAAACTTACGCTAAATGGGCAGTAGAGTGTGAGTGTGTGTATGAGTGTGTGAGTGTGTGCCCTACAATGGATTGGCACCCTGTCAAGGGTTGTTCCTGCCTTGCGCCCCAGTTGTATAGGGTCTCCTGCGACCCTGTTCAGGATTAACTGGAAGTTTAGAAATGTTTTTGACACATTAAATGTTGCTAAAACATTGCCTGTCTATTATGAACCGACCAGGGGAAGGGACACTGGTCGGGGGGAAAAGGGATAAGGAAGGAGGACTCAAATGCAGGAAAAAGGAACACAAAATATGGAGCAAAGGGAATTCGATAAGAAGGGATAAGGAAGGAAGCGGATACACCTTGGT
>JAJAGP010001354.1:0-28592 GCA_025084515.1 Ancistrus triradiatus
TGTTATGACCTGATTTGCATTGTGGTTAGTTGGTGGGCACGCGCAACCTGCGTCAGCGTTCACGTGTGATTGGCATGATCAGACAGCCCTCACTGCTTTCGCCACACAGTCGTTCGATAAATACCAGATTATAAAACACGCATTTCAAAACTGGAGTCTGACTGTCAATAACAATGCGGGACGTGTGAGGTCACTCTACACACAGCCCTAATACGCATTATAACCTGCATTGCAGTGCATTGATTATTTTTGGCTTCTCGTGCTGCACGACAGGGTTGCACAGCACAGAGGATTTATGCTTGGACTTATTTGGCTTTTTAAGGGGGTTTCACTTTGGGCGCCCTGACACACAGCCCTAATAGGTCTTCATGCACTTCTAATGCATCTAATGTAATTTTTACAGAATTAGCTGACGCCGTTTGCCGCGCTGGAGCACGAAACATTGCTGCTTTGTTTCTTATCTAGTTGAATCGTTATGCTTTCATCAGCCCAATTCTCAAGTAAACAATTCACCTCAGCTGCAAACCACAGTGGACCCTTCACCGCTATATGTTTGTGTAATGGAACAGGGTAATATGTTTGGGTAATGGAACCAAACACGCCCGAGCGCGATTCAAATTGTCTAGTGTGAGTACACGCCGAGTTAAATACACACTGTAAGAAAACATTATAATATAGTAAAGTACATTAAATGAGCTGTCAATGTCTACATTGTAATTAGATTAAGATCCAGTGAGAACTAGAATTTATTTGTAAAAAATGAAATGTAAGAAAAGTAAATTTTGTTATATAGAATGCACTCAAAGTCTTCAGAACCTTTCACTTTTTTCACATTTTGTTATGTTGCGGCCTTGTGCTAAAATAAATCAATAAATAAAGAGTTTTGCCGTCATTCTGCACCCAATACCTCATAATGACAAAGTGAAACCAGATTTAAAAAAAAAAAAAATGGGTATGATGCCACACGGTTTGGACAATTGGATTTTGGGATTTTCTGCCATTCTTCTCTGCAGATCCTCTCAAGCTCTGTCAGGTTGGACAGCCATTGGCTTCAGGTCAGGGCTCTGGCTGGGTCACTCAAGAACATCAACAGAGTTGTCCTTAAGACACTCCTGTGTTGTCTTGGCTCTGTGCTCAGGGTCATTGTCTTGTTGGAAGGTGGACCTTTCTGCCCAGTCTTTTGTCTGGTCGCTCTGCCATAAAGCCCGGTCTGGTGGAGTGCTGCAGTGATGGTGGACCTTCTGGAAGTTTTTCAGATCTGCACACAGGATCTTTGGAGCTCAGCCAAAATGACCATTGGGTTCTTGGTCACGTCTCTTACCAACACCCTTCTCCACCGATTACTAAGTTTGGTGGGGCGGCCAGCTCTAGGAAGTGTTGTTTGTTCCAAACTTCTTCCATTTAAGAATTATGGAGGCCACTGTGCACTTTCAGTACAGGAGAATTTTTTGTATCCTTTTCCAGATCGTGGCTTAAAATAATCCTGTCTCTGAGCTCTACAGGCAGTTCTTTCCTCCTCATGGGTTGGCTGAGTTTTCGCTCTGATCTACATTGTTAGCTGTGAGACCTTACATAGACAGGAGTGTGTCTTTATAAATCATGTCCAGTCAACTGAATTTAATAAATTTGCAAAAATTCATAAAATTCTGTTTTCACTTTCTCATTATGGGGTATTGGGTGCAGAATGATGGGGAAAACCATTTTTTAAATTTTATTTTAGCGCAAGGGCGCAACATAAAATGTGAAAAAGTGAAAGGGTGTGAAGACTTTCTGAATGCACTGTATTATTATGACTTATCGAATTTGAAAAGTACTTTGCTGTGATTTAGATGATGTGAACGTGTGTGATTGATTGTTGTCTAATATTGATGTAATAAATAGTTTAATTTTATTTTAGTTGTGTGATTTGTGCTTAAGAAATTAATGCATAGAGAATTTTATTTGGTAACATTTATCAAATGAAAACTGCAATGTTTACATAATTATTGTTAGTAATATAACTTATATATATATATATATATATATATATATACATATACATATATACACACTTTCTCTCTCTCTCTCTCTTTCGACTGATAGATAAAGTACACAGTACACAGGGTAAAAAAATTATATATCTACACACACACACACGCACACACACACATATATATATATATATATATATATATATATATATAAATGCATTGAAATAAATGTAGACAGCATGAACCTGACATATTTTATGTTTGGTTTGGTCATCTTCAATTAATTTCTTAATACACCAATTCCTGCATTTCAGGCCTGCAACACATTCCACACAAAGTTGGGACAGAGGCCATTTAGAGCTCGTAATGAATTAAAAATAACTAAATAATGATGTGATTTTAAACAAGTCATGATGAACAAAGATGGCCAGGGGATCTCCAGTTTGTCAACAAATGCATGTGAAAATTACTGAAATATTTAAAAACAATGTACCTCAAAGAAAGATTGGAAGATATTTGCATATTTTTCCCTCTACAGTGCATAATACCATTAAACAATTCAAGAAATCTGTAGGAATTTCAGTACATAAATGGCAAGGGTGCAAGCCTGAACTAAAGATATGTGATCTCTGATCTCTCAGACAGCACTGGCATCAAGAACAATCATTCATCAGCAGCTGATATAACCACATGAGCAAGGGATTACTTCAGCAAACCTTTGCCAAGCACTACAACACAGAGTTACATTCACAAATGCCACTTAAAACTTTACTGTGAAAAACAAGAAGCCTCATGTTAGCCATGTCCAGAAGCAGCATCGACTTCTCTGGGCTCAAAGGCATTTAAGATGGACCATCACAGTGGAAATGTGTATTGTGATCGAACCGATCAGTATTACAGATCTTTTTTTGGAAAAAATGGACGTGGACCAAAGACGAAAAGGACCATCCAGATTTCTATCAGAAACAAGTCCAAAAGACAGGGTATTTCATGGTATGGGGTTGTGTCAGTGCCCTTGGCAAAAGTGATTCATACTTCTGTGATGGCAGCATTAATGTAGAAAAGTACACCGAGATCTTAGAGCAACATAAGCTGGCTTTTCCAGGGATGTCCATGCATTGTTCAACAAGACAAAAGCAAAACCACATGCTGCACACATTACAAAGGCATGGCTGTGGAAGAAGAGAGTACAGGTACTGGTGCCTGTCCCCAATATAGAATGCAAAGACCCCCATACTGCTGCACATCTTAAGACATGTTTGCAAGAAGAATGGGAAAAATAACAGCTGAAACACCAAATCGCTTGGTATTCTCTGTGCCAAAAAGTCTTTTAAGTGTGGTGAAAAGGAATGGCAACATCACAAAGTGGTAAATGCTTTACTGCCCCAATGTTTTCTGGAATGTTTTGTAGGCCTGAAATGAAGGAATGGATGTTTATTAACAAATGAAATTAAAAGTTGGCCAGACACAGCACGAAACATCTCAGGTTCCTACTGTCTGTAATGAAATAAAAGTCAAAGTAAATGTAAGGAATACTTTGTTGTTTTATATACATTTTCCATACCGTACAAACTTTTTCCTTGGGTATGTTATTTTTTTGTCAATGAACGTGTGTATATATTACTTTGGATGAACGCACGAGTGCCTTGTCTGAACGAAGGTTGAAGCTGAAAAGCATAAATAAGGTTCTGGTTATGAGGGAAAAAATACTTCCAATGCTGTACTCTTTAGAAAAGAATATTTAAAGAATATGAATGATAAGTGGCAGTATCAAAGTCTATTATTCGAATATACCTCATTCCTGGTAATGATAACGATTATTCAGATAAGGGGATGTAGGGAATTCTTATGGTAAAACTCATACACATTCGCTGGAGAATATGATTTCCCAGGTTCAATTCTCAGCTCGTCATTTGTTACAGCTGATTAGTGTCTTGGAGGTGGGATTAAAGTTCCTTACACAATATAGAGGGATATTGAATACTGGGAGATGATGGGGTTTGATTTTTTATGTTACAGCTGCCTGATGACATGCGTTCATTGGGCCTCATTCATGAAACCTTCGTAAAAAAGACGAGCAAAATGCGAGTAAATTACGCGTAAATGGACATTTCCGAAAACTCTCCGCCAGATTCATGAATGGCGCGTAAACACGAGATTCATTAGTAGAATGCGCGTACGTTAATGAATACCAATCGTTCATAAATGGGTCGTGTGTACGTTCCTTTATAATTAGCTTACAAATACCATAATCCACATCCATGAATAACAAATAACCACTGTATAATAAAGGCTTTGGACTGAGGAACACAGCAACATTTCTCCAAATTGTCTCAGAAAAAGCAACGCAAAAAACTATTCTGATGCAGAAATCAATGTTTTATGGAACAAAGTGCATTCAAATCAACATTTTTAATTTTTGAGAGTCCGTAGTGGTATTTCAGGTAATTAACAAAGCGGCCTGACTCCAAATTCCATGTAGGCTGTATGAATAAATCTACAACCTTCTAGTCAGTGCTTAATTTGAGTCGGATCCTGCCGGACCAAGAGCTGGGACCGCTCATATTTGGAGCATATATGTTCCAGTGTATTTATATGTCTTTATTAAGCACCTCTGCTTATTTATATATTAAATAAAATGAAAATGGACAATATTAATAAACAAATTTTAATATTAGTACTTGTGTGTGTAACCTCTTTTCCAAAAACCCACACAGGCCATTTTCTTTGATTTTCCAGTCAATGTGCGCTCACGCTTCAGGAGAGCTTGCGGACAGAGAGGTTTGGAACGGGCAAAAAAAAGACTGAAAGTTAAGACAATGTAAGTTTTATGTAAGGTCGTCTTTTCTAATTTATATATGCAAATGCATCATTAGATAATTGTGCCTTGATGCAGTGGCGTAGATTTAATTTAAACTGCTCACACCCAACCACATACATCATATGAGTAGTGTTTTATGTTAAGTAAATCATGATTTGCTGCGCAAGCAAAGTAAAAATGGTATTTAATATGCCAAACATCGTACTTTGAAGATGAATATATATTTATTATGAATAACAATATTTAAAATTTTAATTATATTTAAGCCAGTGTCTCACATTAGTGTGTTCTTTCTCACATGCAGGTGAGAGCTGAGTGTTTAGGGTTATTGGAAGTTTCTCTGAATAACAGACTGTACTATTAAACAGTGTGCTTGTGTGTAATTTCGTTTACTTAAATTTTTTAATGTATTATAGAATTGTAATATTAATAATTCTTATTATTTAGTCAGTACTTTAATTCAAGTGCAGGCATGTCTAACGTTAGGCGGACGTTACAGACAGTTTACACGTTCACATGTTTACTTTATAAAAACAAAAGGCATCATTAATTAGAAAAAAACATTCATTTGTTGCTGTATCCCATTCCTCTTTCTACATTTATTTCAGATTAGTGTTCATCGCTACATATTCTCCAAACCAACTTTCAAATGTAAAACTCAACAGTATACCAATCTTACATCAGAATACCATGATAAAAGAGTTTAGTACATAGTAGATAGTGCATCAAGAACAACCACAAAACATTTATCGCTCTGCAATAACAGGGCCAGATGGTTACCTCACATTGTCAGTGTTTGAGATCCGTGACATAATTGACACAGTAATTCAGAGCAAACATTATACACATAAAAAGCACTTGCGTTATGGCCCAATCACCCACAAGCTCAATAATACATGAGAATAAAATGTCATAGCCATACACATAGTGCAATTTAAAACTAATACAGAAAACAAACTCCACATTTCTGTCCACATAATGGCATCATTCACATAAGCAAATGTGCTCAATTTTATTGGCATGCAACAAAAGACTAAATGAATTTATCATTAATAATAAAAGAAAGTTGGTTGTTCCCAACTGAAATATTAAGAATAAAAGTCAAAATAAACACATAAATAAAAAATATACCAATTTACTTCACCCATCAGCAGTGCGTGCAAGCGTTTTTGTGTAAGCCGAGTAGCCGAAAGAACAAATAACCGGTGTGTAATAACACAGTGACAGAACCCTAAGCCCTGGGTATGTATGTGTTATCACTTGGTTTTTTTTATGCGTATGTCCCTCCAGTTATCAGAAGTTCATAAGCGGGGTCCCGGCTTCTACGACACAGCACGACACAAGCACACAGCATCCCAAGCATCTAGAATACACAAATAGAGGGTTAGGGTTAAGTACATCTTTCACTACATGCACACACAAGGATATCACTGTATTGCAGAAAACAACCCATCTTCCTCTTGGACTCATCTCTGTGACCATCTCATTACAGATACTACCCATGTTAGAAAATTCAATCAGATACTTTACGTGTCTATAATGTATAATATCTGTAATATTAGCTCAAAGCAACCTGAATTTAAGTGTGAAAAGCCTGACTATTCGAACCCAGTTACAGAGATTAGAATGGTAGGTTTCTTCATGTGTTAATTATTAGATATTTATGTTAGACGTGAAGTGTAGCCTTCAAATACAATTAAACCATTGGAACCACTGTATATTTAAAACTAAGACCATGTTTAATGTGTGGGACTACGAGAACAAGTCAATGGTAAAACAAAGCTGTGAAACGACAAAGAAAAAGAGGAACTAGAACTTTTATTACAGATATTTATAATCTACTAAAATAAAAACTTTAATCTAAACATCTTAGAAGCAATATTTCAGAGGGATATTTGAGTGGGGGGGCTTTTATTTTATTGAATGTAAATTTTGGCATCAATGGCTATTCATACATTCACACCAGGCCAATTCTGAGCAACCAATGAACCTAAGGTGTCTTTGGGATGTGGGAGGAAATTGGAGTACCCAGCATAAACCCATGCAGACACGGGGAGGATATACTACCTCCACACAGGTGGAGCCCAAGGTCGGGATTGAATCAGGGATCACTGGAGCACTGAAGTGACAGTGCACCACAGTGCCACCCAAAATTTGAAGGGGAAGCTGATATTTCCAGACAGTCCAGCAAAAAGACAAATGTTGTGCCTAATTCCTAGCAGATTCCACTTCTTATTTAGGTGCACAACATGTTCAAATCATTAGTTTGGAGCTGCTGGACATTTTTCCAATATTATGGCATTTTCATAACAAAAATAATATTTAGTCCCATGTCATGTTGAGGTTAGACATGGCCAACTGAGATAGATTACCCATTACCATACTTGTAGTAGGGTCTCATTCATACAACTGACTGAGTAAGGACACGTTCTTCATTACTTACTTATTGCCATAAAGCTACAATATAAAATAACAACCATTACTCAATAAATACAAAACAAACAAAAGGGTGTAGGTTGGAAGAAATTCAGATTGAGGACGTGGCAAAAATATATAAAAAATCTTTAAGGTTAGTCCATGATATGATCAAAACTGCTCTTCAGGTTAGTTTTAAGACTAATTTGCAAGTCACTCAACAGTGCAGTGCAAACGCTTACCTGTATTGCAGCAAATGTTAGTGCCGCCCAGATAACATACATCATGATCTCCTTTAGCTTCTTCACAACCAGAGCTTCACACCCCTGACAATTTAGAAACAAAAACACTAGTCTTATAGTCCATATAAGCTTATACACATGCACAAACTAAGAAAAAGTTGGGACAGTATGGAAAATGCAAATTTAAAAAAAGAACACTTTTATTTAATTGCTGACAGTATGAACATGAGATATTTCGTGGTTTTTTTCTTGTCAACTTCAATGCATTTGTTAATAAATATCCATTCCTGCATTTCAGGCATGCAACATATTTTTTTAAAAGTTGGGTTGGGGGCAATATAGAACTAGTAATGAATTTTAAAAAACTAAATAATGAAAATTTCAAACATGCAGAGAAATGTATTTTCATATTTCAGTCCTAACTTTTTCTGATTTGACTCGTTTTGCATTGTCTTGTTAATAAATGCATGGACGTCCCTGGAAAAGATGTCATCTTGAAGGAATTAATGTTGTTCTAAAATCTAAATCCCATTCTAGCTTTTTCAGATTTGGGGTTGTGCCTGCGTGTGTCTATATGTATCTTTTAAATGGTCATAAGTATTCAGACCCTTTACTATAAAACTTGAAATTCAGCTCTGAGGCCCTCCCATTTCTCTTGATCATCTTTGAAATGTTTCTACAACTTGGAGTACATCTGTGGTAAATTCAGTTGACTGGACATGATTTGGAAAGAGACACACCTGTCTATATGGGTCTCACGCCTAACAATGCATATCAGAGTAAGAACCAAGCCATGAGAAGAATAGAACTGCCTGTAGAGTTCAGAGACAGGATTGTGTGGAGGCACAGACCTGCAGAAGGCTACACACAAAATCTGCTGCACTCAAAGTTCCCAAGAGCAATGAGGCCTCCTTAATTCTTAAATGCAAGAAGTTTGGAACCACCATGACCCTTCCTAGAGCTGGCAGCCCCACCAAACTAAGGGGAGAAAGGCCTTTATAATAGAGGTGACCAAGAACCCAATGGTCACTCCATCTGAGCTCTAAATAAAATGAAGTTGATCAAACAAAACATGAAACATCTTGGGTTCATACTGTTTGCAATTCAATAAAAGTCAAAGTACATGTAATGAGCCCTGCATTTCTGTATGGAAATGGGAGAAACTTCCAGATGATCAGCCATCACTGCAGCAAGGTCCGTGATATGATAAGGTTATTATCCTTATTATTAAGATTATTAAATTTAATAGCCCATATATTAACACGCCAGATACATCAGGTGTTTTATAACAGCAGTTGTAAATGATACATGCAACAGCACAGCCCCTGCGGCTGAAAGCTTTATAAAACACATCCAGCAACAGCGTGAGCAGACTGTCTCTTAACCAATGTTTGGCTGGTGTTACGGTTCTTGAAAGAACTGAGATGATGATAAGCACATAAACTCAGGAAAATGACATGATCTGCACTCTGCAGCACAGGAACTGTACGTGAAACAAAGCACATGGATTATGGATTAGTTTCTACGCGAGAATTAGTTTCTATCTGTGGCAGAAAGCTGATGCACTGCGAGGGAAGAAAAAAGCAGAATAAAATGAACTGCGTCTTTGCAAAGCAGCACACCAGAGTAATGAGCATTGCCAAGTACGGTTGCATAACATGCAATTTCACAGAACGTATCGTGGACGTCAAGTGACACACCTGGATTACACAAGTTTTAGAATGTAAAGTTGAAAAAGTTGCAGAAGTAATGGAAAGATAATAAAACACAATGCGTCTTACTATGACTTTTCTTTCATTGCAGACAGTATGAACCCAAGATATTTCATGTTTTGTTTCATCAGCTTCATTTCATTTGTTAATTTGTTAATAAACATCTATTCCTGCAGTTCAGTCCTACAACACATTCCAAAAAACGTTGGGACAAGGACAGTTTAGTGCTAGGAATGAGATAAAAAAAACTAAACAATGACGTGATTTCAAACAGCTGACGTCAACAGTTGATTACAATCATGATTTGGTACGAACGCAGTATCCACCAAGCCAGAACAGCTCATCCTGCTAGTAGCACAAGAGCTTATGACAAGCAACATGCTGACTATAAAAACATTGATATTAAAGAAAAGATCTCGCGGAAATACAGCTGTAAGGCTGGAGAATGATGGTGATAAACCTCACAGTGACTGTACATAACTTATCTTGTTTATCTAGGTTCATTCTCTGTTCATGCCCACAAAAAACACAAACTACAGCTTCCCCTAACTAATCTTTGCTCAAATCTTTGTTTAGAACAAAAATGTAGCACACTTGGTGTGAAGGTCCCACTACAATAAAAATCGCATCTGTTTTTTTCATGCGAAAAAAACCCACTCGGTGTAAATAGGCCTTGAAATGTGTTTGCGAGAAGAATGGGACAAAACATCTGAAACACTTCATCGCTTGGGATCCTCTGTGCCAAAACTTCTTTTAAGTGTTGTAAGAAGGAATGGCAACATTACAAAGTGGCCTTACTATCCAGACTGTTGGAATGTGCTACAGGACTGAAATGCAGGAATAGATGCATTTCAAGTGAAATTTAAGGTTACCAGAAAAAATCATGTAATATATTGGGTTTGAACTGTCTGCAATTAAATGAAAGTCAATGTAAGACAGTGTGTTTGCATTTTCCAACTTGGGGTTGGATAGTATTTGCCAAGTTCACCGTTTTGCTGTAATGACAGTCAAGCTGCATGAACTCTAGACCTTTGAGTAATGTCTTCTTGTGAAGTTACTGAATGCTCGGTTTTCTCTGTCTCCAGTACACCCATAAATGCTCAATGGGGTTTAGGTAAGGTGACTGTTGAAGAAAGTCACTGACTTTTTCATCTCCGTTAGTTGTTGAAAAGCTTTGAGTTGTGCTTTAGGTATTTATCCTGCTGCAGTACAAATCTTCTCCACAAAGATCCAAACAAACATTGTCCCTAGTGTGCTCAGACTTTTGGCTACCACCGTAGCCAAATATATATACAGATCACATACCTCAGGGTAAAGGTCTCCAGGGCGGGAGAATGACCCAGTACAGTTGCTCACACTGGGTTTGCAGCAGCTCAGGGGTACACTGTTATTCTGAGTTTCCTTAAACCACCGTGTGTTCTTCCAGTCCGAGTAGTTTGCTATTCCACAGCAATGGAGCTTTAACACACACAACATTATCATCACATTGAACTTAAGATTTTGTGACTAAGATCTTAAATACCCACTTCACTAAATCAAGGAGGATAAGTGAAATATAATCAAGGCAGACAATCTCACCTGCCTCTGGACATAGTCAATAGCACGACTGGGAGCGTCTGTGTTCGTGCCATTATATTCATTGTACACCTTCTGTATTGAATGATTGACCTTCTCTTCCACCTAGGAAATTAACACCTAATCACATCAGTGAATTTCACACAAACAACTGTGTTCTATCTCTAAAATATGGGATTGAGAGTAATAGACATTTTCCTCCAAATGTCACTTTCAACTACAAAAGTCAACAATATGAGCCCACGCCCAGAATAACAAGCTTCCTCCAAGAAAGACTAACCTTTGCTCTGTAGACATAGCCGAGCACTACCACAACCACTTCTGTCACAAACACGAACATGAGGACAATGGAAAACTAAAAAAAGGAAAGTAAGGTTGCACAAATTGGTCAGGAATTGTACATTTTTATAGGAGAAGATAAAGATGGAATATGGGAATTTCACTTACTGTGATAAGCCCACATTGACTTTCACGAATTGTAGCACAGCATCCGATCAAGCCAATGATGAAGAGAAGTGTCCCAACACCTATGATGACAACAGCAGGAATCAAGGTGTACACGTCTTCGAAAAAGTGTTCATAGTCATCATACGTGATGAACACGTAGGCACCGATGTAACACAGAATGCCAGCGGCAGCCTGGAGAGAGAGATTGAGCTGTCATTGTAATTTAAAACAAACAACATAACTACAATTCCATAAAATTCTGATTCTTCTGTTGTGTCCATATGAATAGCTTTTGGAGCTAGCGCTCATTCTAACTTTTCAATATTTTGTTCACTCATTAAAAATGTGGTCTGTACTCAAGATTCTGAGCCAGTGGCCCTGATCATCAGAATATCACTACTAGCGGTGACCGACTGTTCTATGCGATGGCTCGCCAGATCATCACACCAACAGCTGAGGCAATGTTGAGGCAGCACTCGACAGTAAAGGCAGGATTGAAGCGCTTACCACGAGGCTTCCATGCTCAAACCTGACCGTTGTCTGATCCCACACAGGACCTGGATTCCTCTATACAGTTCCCGTCCGTAGCAGTTCATGTTCCTTTTTCTCATCACCACTGCAATCCATGGTGACGGTGGCTGGATTTCAATGGCAGGTCACGTAATGGGAGCTGTGACAACAAATTTTCTGCTGCTAAACACCAGGAAATGGTCCAGGCAAAGACAGGAGTGTGTAGTGAAGGTGCCAGCTGAGGCTGGATTTTGGATAGCAAAACTGTGGGAGCTGCTGGTGCTTGTTAGTAGATCAAACAATACTCTCTGCTGGTGGTCTGTCTGGGCTGTCCGGAGCCTGTTCGACATGTATGTGCGCCTTCACGGAACCTCTGCTCCCAACAAATCCTAACAGCTAGATCAAGATGGCGGGCAATTTGTTTCGACGACCATCCTGCTTCTCTCAGTCCAATGATTGCGTCCTCTCAAAGTCTGTGAACTGGGCAAAATGTCTTTGAGAACGTCATAGAGGCATATCTAGCAGTCAACGATCTCTTACAAGGAGCTACACTACCCAGTTTCTATCTGGGTGCATTAATTTTGGTCAATGAGTATATTAGATGGTGAGCAAATAGTTGGATCTTGAAGTCTACATGTAGGATGAAAGAGAAACAGGCAGGTTTAAAGACCTGAGCAAGTCTGACAAGGGCCAAATCATTATAGGCAGACATGGTTCTGAAATAGCAAGGCTTGTGGGGTGCTTCCCAACAGCAGTGATGAGGAGGGAGAAATCACGAACCGGGTGTCCAAGTCTCAAAGATGCTGCCAAGGTAACAAGGCCATTCTTTCTGCACCAAACTGACAGAGGGCTCCTGTACAAGTCACAGAAACTGGCTATCTGAATTATATGTCATAACACAGGGTGCCTCACAGTCTACTGAGTATAGACACAGACTGGTCAAATTGTCCATGACAATCCCTGTCTGCCAGGGACAGTGTGATGGCAGAAGGTGTAATGTGGAAAACAGACAATTCGGCGAAAAGCACGTGATACATGGGCAATGTTCTGTTAGGAAACCCCAGAAAGTTTTGTGGACATCAGTTTGACATGTATCACGTACCGGAACATCACTGCAGACCAAATACAAGCCTTAATGGCAGTGTTACTGTGGCAGTGTAGAGATAATGCCCTGGTTTCCTTCAGAGGTTATACGGTGGAGCTTGAAAGTTTGTGAACCCTTTAGAATTTTTATATATTTATGCATAAACATGACCTAAAACATCACCAGATTTGCACACAAATTCTAAAAGTAGATAAGAACCCAGTTAAACAAATGAGACAAAAATATTATACTTGGTCATTTATTTATTGAGGAAAATTATCCATTGTTACATATTAGTGAGTGGCAAAAGTATGTGAACCTTTGCTTTCAGTATCTGGTGTGACCCCCCCCCTGTGCAGCAATAACTGCAACTAAACGTTTCCTATAACTGATGATCAGTCCTGCACACCGGCTTGGAGGAATTTTAGCCCATTCCTCCGTACAGAACAGCTTCAGCTCTGGAATGTTGGTGAGTTTCCTCACATTAACTGCTTGCTTCAGGTCCTTCCACAATATTTTGTTTGGATTATGGTCAGGACTTTGACTTGGCCATTCCAAAACATTAACTTTACTCTTTTTTAACCATTCTTTGGAAGAACTTAAGATCGTTGTCTTGCTGCATGACTGACCTTCTCTTGAGATTCAGTTCATGGACAGATATCCTGACATTTTCCTTTAGAACTCTCTGATATAATTCAGAATTCATTTTTCCATCAATGATGGCAAGCCATCCAGACCCAAACCATGATACTACCACCACCATGTTTCACAGATGGGATAAGGTTCTTATGCTTGCCATTCAAACCATTGCTGTTCAGTGTTCTTCTGATGGTGGACTCATGAACATTAACATTAGCCAATGTGAGAGAGGCCTTCAGTTGCTTAGAAGTTACCCTGGGGTCCTTTGTGACCTCGCCAACTTCTTTGATTTCCTTAAATGTCTTGTGGGTAAACTTGCGGACAGCTTTTTATGGAAAGAAGAGTCAATTTTGTTCCATTCAATGGTAATGGCTGCAAACAGTTGATAAATGTTTCTCAGTAAGTTTGTGTTTAATGTGAGACCAAATATTCTCTATCCGACCAGGCCAAAACATGAACCTGATGGACTTGTTCTCAATACACTTCTTGGTGGTTTTCACAGTGTGAGCAGAAGCTCTGTTTTGTTCAAAAATAACCATTCTTCTTTAGACCACAACTTTTCAATTTTGGGAAACAAGCTTTCTGTAATATTTTTCTGTACTCCGAAGCATTAGCTGGCTTTTCACTAATACCAGCAACTGAAAAGGCTCCCCACAGCATGACACCTCTACCTCCATGCTTAATGGTAGTAGAGATGCATTCACTGTTGTACTTCTCACCAGATCTTAAAAGACACCTCTCTGGACCATCACCATGCAACTCAAATCATGATTCATCAGTGCACAAAACTCTGCTGAAACACCCTGAATCAAACTTTCATATTCTGCCAGAAACTTCATCCTGACCTTGAAGTTCTTGATCGTCTAGACACAAAACTTGCATTAGTTCTTCTCAAGCATCTTGTTTTCTGAAGTCTTGAATTCTGCTGACAAATTCTAAAGGCTTATTTCTGTCTTTGGGAACTGTAAATCTCACCAGGTAGTCATCTCTGCTTTAAGAGGCTTTGTATCTTCCAAATCCATCTTTCGGGTGCATTACAAATGCTGACCCTTTCTCTTAATAGCTGATAGTGAAGCAGAAATTAGCTGTGCCTTTAGGATATTGTAGATTTCAGAATAGCTCTAGCTGCCCTGACGAAGACCAGCTATCTGGTTTCTGACAGCAACCCCTGCATGACATTTTGCTTTTATGGAGCTGACTTCTAAATTTATCACACCTGGTTCTATTTCAAGAGCTGTTAAGGCGGCATCAGGTGTGCTGGATTACCAACTAATGACTAATCTTTTAAGGGGAAAAATAGAAATTAAAAAAAAGATTATTTTGGAAAGTTTTAAGTACCCAGAAATGTTCATTTGATTTTCATATCAAAGTTTTATTTCTTTGTGTACAAGAACACTATGTAAGTGAACATCCCCGTCTCCAGCTCGACCCCAAAACAGCTGACTGGAGGAGCAAATGGTGGAACAGGTCTCAGGATTGCATTTTGAAAATACCACATTTGCTGCTCAATGAGACTATAATATTTCACTGTGACTTAAAATCTGCTTTTAAGTTAAATTGGATTAATTCAATCAACTACTCCATTGCATAAACTGCAGAAGCCTCCAATGTGAATTCATCAGTCAGTTATGCATTTTGTCGTAAAGATAATTGTGTCGTTTTAACCACTTTTCTCGTTATAACGACGTGCTGAATAGTTTATTTTTTAGTACCACGCAGTCATTTATTGTTATTAACAGCAATGATTAAATTACATGCTGATGATCATTTGTAATCTTCCCTTAGCTGCTGCTCTGTCAGATCAGCCCAGAGACACTAGCTTCTTTAATTTTCAAAACGAAAACGAGGTGTAGCTCCTTGCCCTGAATATAAAGAAAAATAAACTGCAAATATTAGCTATTTGCACCAACCGAGTGAAAGCTAATGAAGAAAGAAATCCGAATACAAGACCAACTTTACCGTACTGACGTTAGCTATGTAGCTAATCGAGCTACAAAAAACTTAAAATCTTAGAGCTTACCCAGAAAATAAGATTGAGGAAGACCAGCACAGTCTTTGAAGAAGTCATACCACACTGACCCATTTTCAGGTTATACTACAGAACACGAATATAACCAGTAACGCAGGCTGTTGTTATGAACTACAAACTGTAGTGCTGCAGGTCTCGCTGTCCATATCCTGTGTCTACAGCAGGAGGCTGAGTCACGTGATCTCATGAGCGCTTCACCAGTCACAGAAGATGAACGCTGCAGACCTAAAGGAGGGGGGAACTTCCGTGGGTCTGTCCGTAAACACGTAAGGCCGCCCTGTACGCTGGGTCGCCACCATATTGGTCTCAGGCAAATTCTCAGGCAAAAGCTCTAGGTTAGCCTGGAAAAACAAATGTTGTTTATTTATTGTGTTTGTATCTCTGTTTCTCTCTCTCTCTTTCTCTTTCTTTCTCTGTCTCTCTCACACAGACGTTTGTCTCGCTATCCTTGTCATCCACTGACATGAAGGACAAGGAAGGACACGTATACTTAACCCTAACTTTAACCTCAGTAACCTCAAGGAAATATTTTGGCTCTTTTGGTGTTTCAAATAAAAGTTGGCATTTTTGTGAAAAGGCAGTTATTGTAAAAGGGCTATTGTGAACTTCAGCCATCATCATCGCAAATCCATTTTCGGCTGAAATGAGTTGCCTGGCTCAACTCATACAAGTTTATGCAAGTGCACCGAGTACCGAGCAAACGACTCGAACTGAAACAAATATATCTAGTCAAAATGCATCGAGAACCGAATTTGACGAGTTCCGAGGTGGTCAAGAACCAAGGCACCACTGTTCCAATCTCAAGCTTATATGCATGAACAAGTTTCTCAGCATCTGTGAGAGTATGTTTTTAAGTTTAGCAATATTATGTAATTGAAAGAAAGCAATTTTAGTCATATCATCAAATGGATACCACATTTTTTATGGACGGACTTACTGAACAGTCATATGGGGTTGCATAGATTTAGACAATCTGTCTCTTGACCTCGGGTCCATTTAATAATACATCAGTTATCAGTTAAGTTGTAATACAGTCTCAAAGTCTGTCAACTGGGCCAAATGTCTTCAAGGGCAGTGGGAAAAGCATACCCTATTGTGGCATGACCCAGTGTTTAATCAGACCACACCTGTAATTATTTACATATCTGCCTGAGACATAATTGCATGCTGAGTTTTGCAGCAATCCAACATTTCTATCTGGTTGCAATATTGTTTTGTTAATGAGTATATTTTCTACACAGGCTCTTGTATATTCTAGTGCTAAGGAGAATCTCCTCAATTGTGCCATAGCGACTCATCCAAAGTGCTGGCTCAAGTCTTTAACTGAGCCACACAACGGAACAAATTTGTAGTAACAAAATGACAGCATCCATAGATTACCCATGAAACTAAAGGTGCTTTCACACCAAACAGTTCTAGGGACCAATTTGTTAGGAACCATCCCTGTATAGCTCCCCTAAAAACTAATTTTTTTTCAAGGACCTTTTATGGTTTGCATTAGCACTCACCAGTAGAAATGCTGAAGTGATGTAAGTCACACAACGGCTGGTGAAATGATTCAAAATCACATATAGGCCCAGTAAAGCCTGGAATTCACTCTTGGCCCCTCTGTTTGTTTTTTCCATTCTCAGTGCAAAGTTCTGTTGTTTATATGGCTACTGGTATACAAGTACAGTGGTGCTTAAAATTTTGTGAACCCTTTAGAATTTTCTGTTTTTCTGCTTAAATATGACCTAAAACATCATCAGATTTTCACACAAGTCCTAAAAGTAGATAAAGAGCACCCAGTTAAACAAATGAGACAAAATATTATACTTGGTCATTTATTTATTGAGGAAAATGATCCAATAATCTAATATTGGATCATTTTCCTCATTAGTCAAAGTGCGGACAGACTTCTCTGCCAGCCTTTTCCGGAAAACCCTCACTATACATTACCAGGTCTGCCCAGGAGATTTCCCCTCCATCTGATCCAATTGGTCATCAGTTGACAGCTCAGCCCCTCTCTACACCCGAGTGTCCAGAACATACGGCCTCATTTCAGAAGACATTGACAAAGTCAATCATTGACCTTTGGCCCAAGATGCTCTGGTACCAGGTACACTTACGTGCGACCATGTGTTCAAACATGGTGTTCGTTATGGAAAAATCATGGTTAGCACAGACATCCAATAACATCCCACCACTCGGGTTCAGGTCAGACAAGCTGTTCCTCCCAATCACCCCTCTCCAGATTTCCCAGTCATTGCCATCAATTGAAGTTCCCCAGTAAAATGATGGAGTCGGTGCTTGGAATCCTCTCCAAAACTCCAACCACTAACTCCAAAAAGGGTGAATACTCTGAACTGCTGTTGGGTGCATATGCACACACAACAGTCAAAATTTTCCTCCCAGCAATCCAAAGACACATTGACGCAACCCCTTTGTGTACTTGTTTTGAGAGGTGTCACCTCTGCTATCTGTGGATGATGTCCTTCTGGCATTGTTGTTTGGAGGCCCCCAGCCTAGTCATTATGCGGATCATCACCTCTGAAGCCATGGTTATCTCCTGGAAAAAGATGGCATGCTCCCTTCAGGTAGGGGTGACAACCTACCCCAAGTGGAGGAGTTCGGGGTCTTGCTCACAAGTGATGGGAAGAGGAATTGTAAAATCGACTATAGGCTGGGTGCAGTGTGGGCAGGAATGCGGTCGCTGTACTGGACAATAGTAGTTAAGATGGAGCTGAGTCATAAAAGTGAAGCTCTCAGTTTACCAGTCAATCTATGTCCCCACCCTCATCTATGGTCATGAGCTCTAGGTAATGATTGAAAGAACAAGATTGAGGATACATGCGGCCAAAATCATGGCCAAAAATTGGCCTGGCAGCAGCTGGGAATCCTCCAGGAGGAGTTGATAAAAGTTGCAGGGGACAGAGATGCCTGGGCTTGCCCTGTTGCCATTGAGACCTTGAAATGGATAAGCGGAAAAGAAGATGTGATGAGATGAGATACTCACAATGTATTGAGGTGAGTTGAGCTTTCAGAATGTTCATATAATTTGATTTCTAAGCTGCAAATTGTCACTACAATTTGGCAAAAACAGTATCTTCAGATCAAGGGGTCTCAGGTTGATTCTCAGCAAAGTGGTCAAACTCAACTTGCAGTGCTTATGGATAGAGCAGAAATTTGGGCTGTGTGGGGTTTTTGAGGACCAGTTTGAGAAGCACTACCATAGATAATTCTTATGATGGGTTAGTTCTTATAAGTTGCACTAAATTTAACATAAAAGAAGACATCCAAAAGGTCCTCAAAGTTTATGATGAGTCTGGAAATGAAACTTACGAAGATATATTTGAATATTTGCTAAAGGATCCAAATTGTGGCATATTAAATTTGGTGTCAAAAGATGAAATCACCAGGATGAGACAGTCACCCTGCCACCAAATAAATGACAGAGAGAAGATTGTGAATCTGAACAAGTAACTTTATGTGGACATAAAAAGTGTTAAATGCACTGATTTTTAATGGGTTTAATAAGCAATGTTATGCCTATGGTACTTTAAAGTTTAACCATGTTTCCCTTCTGTTGCTGCACAATATATTGGCCTTCTCTACCCTGTTAATGAACAAAAAATATCCACTGTAGAACCATTGCTGGCCAGATATTGGGTGGTTTGGTTGATGTATCTGGTGGACTATTTCTCAGCATTGCACAGTAACACACAAAAATCCCAGTTCATGTCAGTGTCACTTCTTCTTGTCACTTCTCACTTCTGCTGAGAATTGAACTGGTATTTTGCTCAAAAAACAGGTGGACTACAGTAAGTACAGTAAAGCATGAAGTGAACATATCTCATACATGCCTTGATGCAGAAGCAATGTATGAATTCATGTAGTAATTAAGGTACAAATATCATCAGGTGATATGAGTTATTCATGATATTCATACAGGTCTTCATGTTAGCCTTGAGGAAAATTGTGGTAAAATCTGAAAGGTCGGCCAATGCCTCATAGAACAAGAATGTTAAGCATTACGTAAACATTACTTCTTCATGAGTTCATGATGTTTGTGGCCCTCAAAGTAAAGTGGTGAAATATTTAGCATTAATCAAACATTACTTTTTCATGAATTCATGATGTTTGTGGCCCTCAAAGTAAAGTGGAGAAATATTCCTTCTTTAACACTGTTGTGTTGATGATGAAATAACAGCGAAACTAAGCCATTAATTAAGCATCAATTCTTTAATATTTGGAATATGAATAATGTATTTGGAGGAACTGGCATCATATTCCAAAACTTTCAAAATAATAATATAAAAAACAAGTTATAAAACACACTGCTGAGTAACATATTTAACAGTAACATTTCAGATATGCAAACTACACACTTAAAAATGATGGTTCTTCAAGTGTTTAGTAAAGAAAATGGTTAATGTTACAAGCTTGACATCTGAAATTATATTATTGTTACATCATACGTCTGAAGTCTTTTGTTTGGCTGGTTGATCTGTAGCTGAATGTCCTCTAAAGCCACTCATACACTGTGTGACTTTAGAAATCTTGTTACTTGGTGATTCTCACTGTAAGTCTGAATGTGTCCATAGCGTAGAGACAATTCCTGTGGTTTATATACTCACACCATACGAAAAAGCTCCATTCGAGCTTCTTGAAACGCAATCTGTACAGACAGCTCTGTTCATAAACAATTTTAAATCTAACTGTTTCATTCATAATAACATGCAGTGTGCCTAGTAATGTACCAAGCTATGCTAACACACAAAGAAAACGAGCAGTGCTGATAAGACAGAGCACTGAAGCCAAACCAGACGGAGATGTTAGAATCAGAATCAGATTTATTGCCAAGTAAGTTTTCACAAACAAGGAATTTGTCTAGGTATACTGGTGCATGACAGAAAAAGTGGTACTGTGGTAGCCTAGTGGTTAAGGTACTGGACTCTGGACCAGAAGGTCCAGGGTTCAAATCCCACCTCTGCCAAGCTGCCACTGTTGGGTCCTTGAGCAAGACCCTTAACCCACAATTGCTTGGATTGTAAGACTGTGCCAATTGTAAGTCGCTCTGGATAAGGGATAAGGGCGTCTGCTAAATGCTGTAAATATAAATGTAAAAAGAAACAGGAATAAGAGAGAAAAAAGAAAGCAAAACAAAAGGTATACAATGTCCGAATAAGAATGCCAAATCTCATTAAATATTTCCAATTGGACATGCTGTATGTAAAGAAAGTGCAGATATTTACAGTAAGGGTTCACTGCATTATTGTAACGTCCCATGTGAAACGGTTATTAAATACACATCGGTATAATGTGTGGTGAGGAGGATTGAGGCTGTTGGGGAAGGTTCTGGACTAGTCTCTTGCCTGAAGGAAGTAGGCTAAAAAGTTTATGTCCTGGATGAATGGGATCAGCCAAGATTTTTCCTGCTCGTCTCAGTGTACGAGAGTCATGTAGGTCCTGGAGAGATGGCAGTTTGCAACCAATCACCTTCTCTGCAGAGTGGATGATGTGCTGACATTGTCATTGACAGTGGCAGCAGCATACCAGATGGTGATGGAGGAGGTTAGTAAGGACTCAATGATGGGAGTGTGAAAGTATACCATCAACGCCTTTGGCAAAATTAATTTCTTCAGTTGCCACAGGAAGCACATCCTCTGCTGTGCCTTGGTCAGAGAGCTGATATTCTGCTCCCACTTGAGGTCCTGTGTGATGATGGTGCCCAGGAACCTGAAGAATTCCACTATGTTGACTGGGGAGCCACACAGGGTGGCAGGGAGCGGAGTTCTTTCTGAAATCCACTACCATCTCCACCGACTTAAGCGTGTTGAGTTCCAAGATTGTTATGGTAGCACCACAACACAAAATGGTCAGTCTCCCTCCTGTAGGAAGACTCATCACCATCAGAGATGAGCCCAATGAGGGTGGTGTCATCTGAAAACTTCAGGAGCTTGGCTGAGTGATGACTTGAAGTGCAGCTGTTTGTGTAAAGTGAGAAGAATAGCGATGAGAGGACGCAGCCCTGAGGGGTACCCGTTTTGGTGGTTCGGGGGTCAGAGACATGTCTAACAAACTGCTTCCTGTTAGACAGGAAGTCAGTGATCCACCTGCAGGTGGAGTCAGGCACATGGAGCTGTGAGAGCTTCTCATGCAGTACAGCTGGGATAATAGTATCAGATTGACAAACGGGATCCTGGCATAGGTTCCTGCAGAGTCCATATACTTTAGAATGAAGTGGAGGGCTGTGTTTACTGCATCATCCACATCCTGTTAGATCTGTAGCTAAACTGCAGGGGGTCAAGGCGACGGATCTGTAGTAATTTTTATCAATGGGCCTTGTATTTTTTAGGCAGGGTGATGATGGTGGATGATTTGAAGCAGGCTGGTACATGACATGTTTCCTGTGAGGTGTGGAAGATCTCAGTGAACACCAGAGCCAGCTATTCAGCTCAGTGCTTCAGGGTGGATGGAGAAACAGAGTCTGGTCCTGTTGCTTTGAGGGGGTTCTGTCTCCTAAACAGTTTGCTAACATCCCTCTGAAGTATGGAGTGGATCGTTGTTGTCGTCTCAGCGGAGGAGGGGACCACTCTGGAAAATTAGAATGAATAATTAGCATCATTATCCTGGTGCTTGTCCCACCGGTGTGGGGTCCGCCCACTGCCATTCGATGCGACCGAGAATACTCCAGCCGACGCATTGCTCTGTCTGTCGCCAGAGACTACACTCAAACCATGCCAATTCAGCATAACCTAACATGCAAGTCTTTGGACTGTGGGAGGAACCGGAGTGCCCGAAGTAAACCCAGGCAGGGGGAGGACATACAGACTCCACACAGAAAGGACCCAGGCCACCCCACCCTGGGATTGAACCCAGGACCTTCTTGCTGTGATAACCACTGCTGTGCTACCCACTGAGCCACCGTGCTGCCCAAAAATTAAAATGAGTAATAATTTTGTGTTAATTATATAAAGATAAAGTTTTTATTCTTTAAAGTAAAGACTTAATATATAATTTAAATATTTTATATTTATTTGCTAAGCGGCATAGCAAAACAGCACGTTATGTGTTGGTAGTGACATGCTATGGTAATGACCCCACTAGGCAATACATTTACATTTACAGCATATGGCAGACGGCCTTATCCAGAGCGACGTACAATTGGAACAGTCTTACAATCCAAGCAATTGTGGGTTAAGAGTCTTGCTCAAGGACCCAACAGTGGCAGCTTGGCAGAGGTGGGATTTGAACCCTGAACCTTCTGGTCCAGAGTCCAGTACCTTAACCACTAGGCTACTACAGTCAATACTTACTCATAAATCTGTAGTGATGGCACTGGTCAGCTGGTCAAGTTTCATGTAGTGGGTCCTGCCTCCCACTATGAAGGTCCTTAGGTCAATTTTTAGGTCAATTTAAGTGAATAGGAATAAAGTGTGTTGAATTTTATTCCAGGGTTTAGGCTATATCATTTCATTTACGTGAAACAAGCATTTAATTTCGTATAACAGCAATATAAGTACTTATTAGTTACTGTTTTTTTATAGTAACTATTTTCCTAATGACGCTTTTGTGGTATAGGTGTGAGAAAATCTATATAAATTGGTGGTGCGGTTTTCGACTGCCGGTGCGTTTCCAGCATAGATGCAGAGGCGGAGTCAGCTATTTAAAGCTTGTTAGTAATTTGGAGACTAATAAGACTTTAGGAAAACATTCGTACTTTAAATTACGATGTTCTTAAAGTTTGTGAATCCCTAAGAGTAACTTATCAGGACACGCAGCCCTGCTTACTGGCTCTCATGAACACACTCACAGTAGTGATGTGTCGGTCGCGACCGATCCGGCTCTTTGAAATGAACGACGGGAGCCGGTTCCTGGTTGTGAGCCGATTTATATATTTTTTTTAATTTATGTGTATATATATATATATATATATATATATATATATATATATATATATATATATATATATAGATAGATATATATAATCCCTTCAGAAAAAATCTTTTCTAAAACAGGTCAGATCATAACAGAAAGGAGAAGCAGGATCAACCCCTCAAAGATGAGATCCTTGGCTTTTTTGAATGCCAATCTTCATTAAAAACTGTAACCTGGATGCTAATTTTTCGTTTTTTCCACATTTGTATTTATATTTTGTTGAGTGATGTTTTGTTGATGATGTCTTGTTTCCCTGTATATAGTTGCAAATTATACAAATAATACACATAATCAGAGAACCTGACACCAGATTGGACCTGTAATTGAGATCGGTCTTCGTTTTTTTATTTTATTTTACTATGTTCCATTGTAAGTATATACATAAAAACCATATTAATAAGAACAAACATTGGATATTATGTGTTTTTACATTAGTAATTCATCTTACATTGTAGCTAAATTTGGTAATAAATTAAGCTACAAAAAATCTAAAGAGCCACTTGGGAGCCGAAAGAGCCGGCTCTTTTTAGTGAGCCGAGCCAAAAGAGCCGGCTTTCTGAAAAGAGCCGAAATTCCCATCACTAACTCACAGTAAGCCCTCAGGTAACCGCATAATGGGCACTTTGTCATTTGCAGGTATTAAAGTGTGGTATTTCAGAGGAAGTGAGCCTGCATTTTCTTTCTATGTATAAGTGTGTAATTTCTGATGTGTGGTCACTTTATTTCTCTTTTATACAACCCTAATAATAAACAGGGTCGCGTGAAGTCGCTGTTGCGCCTTTTGCTCCTCTAACAGGAACTGACGTTGTGTCGACGACTTAACAGAAGCAATTTTTCCAGCTTTAGGAAAGTGTCCAGCTTGAAGGATCGTAGAGTTTAAAGGTGGGAGACCTTTATTATTCGCAGATATGAATGTGATGTTAGAGAAAAGACGCCTGTCATCTCTGTGGTTTGAAGTTTTAGGGCTCAGTACTCTGAAAGTTATGCTTCCCCTGCGTTCACAAACACTGCGCGAATCTCCTGTAAAGTTTGTGGAGAACTTCAATTACTGCAGTGTATTGAAGGTTTAGCTGTTTCGTTTGTTCTCAACTATTTAATTCTACACATTTATGCTGGTTACCACAACTTCCGTCTGCATTTTCCTTGTACGTTTCTAGCATAATGGAATTCACAAAAAACTTATTAGCTAGCTAACATGCTAACGCTGTGCTTCTGCTTTCAGTACGCTGAGTTAGAGTTGCACGACTTGCAGTTTTTTTACTTGGATTTTCTACCGGGTCGGATGAAATTTTAGATACGAAATATTTTCCCTCGACATTTGTAGGAGTATTTGATGGAGGTGCTTAACACAAGTGAGCAGTTATCGCAGGTGAACTTTGCTACAGGTAAGAAAATAGACGTTAAGTGATATCACAGAGGAGCAATACAACACCTGGATCAGCTGTCACAGACGCCTGAAACATGCTTACCTTGATATCGAGCTCAGTTTGTTTTTGTTCCGACAGTCAAATCAAGGCAGTACTGTTGCCTGCTATCAGTTGGTGTAGTCCAAGGTTAGAATAAGTCGTGTTATGCAGGTAGTCATCAGCATCCTTGATTAGCTTGTTTCATTTCAGTACATTTGGGAATGTCACTTATAATGTCCAAGTCACTGGCAAAAGGTAGTAATATCCCCCATCCAACAACACACATATACACCATGGTTTGCTTTTTACCGTTAACCCCCAAGTACATTTTTTATAAACTATGATGCACATTTTAATCTATTTGTTAAACATGCAGAAATCAGTTATGCTACCTGAAACCAACTGAATATCATCTGCATTTTAGTCACTTATTTTCTTATCAAAAAAACAACATTCAGTTTCCTTTGCTTGTTCCTTTTTAAAGGAGACTCATTTTTTTCAGTGGGTATCATTCGGGCGTCCGTGGAACCTTCTAATCCTACAAACTATGACTGAACAAATCCTTTCCTCTTTGATTGTCTAGTTCAAAAACATGTGATTCACAAACAGGCCATTCAGATTTAGCTCGATTGTTTGTACTTGACCAAAGCCTGTCATTGACATTTCAAGAAAAGAAAAGAAATAATTATTTTTGGCTAGCTGTAAGTCATTCCCAAAGTTTCACTGGTGGGGCTGCACGCTATCCTCACTCCACTGTCCTCTTCAGCAATATTCCCCTGCTTCCGTCTTGTCTTTGTACAAGACAGAAAATGTTTAAAATGAAAAACAAGCCTTTGGTGTATGGGTGATATTACTACCTTTGTATAACAGTTGGATGGCATCATAAAGTCAATGGTGTTTGGATTATGAATGTCAACCATGTCCATTTTACTGCAGTACCATTTTTGGTGCATACTTGATTCAATACCACTCATTTACTATTACAGGATCTAGCTTATTTGTCCTTTTATATCAAATTTTATGAGAACTTATTAACATTTGACATGAAATTATTAATAACCCACAGTGGACGAACACCATATAACTAATACCCTGTTAGAAATTGAAGTATTAAAATCATGCAGGTGACTTAGAAACACAGTAATAACAGGAACAAAGCAAAGGAGCCATTCGAACAACCAGAGGAGTTTCATTTTACCACTAGTACACAGGCTTGAAGAGATAATTGAGTGTTAATGGAGACTGAAATTAGCATCAAGGTAGAATCTGAGTAGGTTGTAGTTATGGCTGTTCCTTGAAATGATTGTTTTAGTATGCTGTTTACCTGTACCTTTGTTTCCAGTGACTGTAGTATGTAATAGGGTATTACAAATAGCTGAGTGGTTAGTGTACAGGAAATAAAATCCAATTATGGTCATATGGCCACACTGTAATGACTAGGTTCACTGTGTTTACACAATTTTCACAGTGATTAAAAAATATGGTAGGTGAGTGAAGTTCTTCAGTGCAGAACCTTAATGACAATAGATTCAGGTACAGTAAAATAAGCATAGACTAGGAGGTAAAAAGATAATCAAATATAAAAAAATATAAATAACAGAATTCTTTACAATGAGGATAAGTGCAGAACTGTGTAGTGAGTGTGGTTAGGGAGACTGGGGTTTTTGATAATCCTCAGCTCTCTTGAGGCTCATTGTGGTGTAAATGTCTTCGTTCACTCTTGAGCTGTACTCAGCATTGATTCGGCCAGCCTTTCCTTCTCTCTCTACTCTCTCACTTTACTCTCTCACTCACTCATTTTACTCTCTCATTCTTTCTCAGAAACATCCATGGAGTGAGAAACTGTCTTTGTGAGAGTGCAATGTATTTACCTGTTGTACTTACGACGTGAGCAAGTATTTCAGAAGGTAACCGAGAAGCATGAACAAACTTTTTAGTGAGCATGATGCTGGGGAAAGTAAGTTAACTCGCTGAAGTTAGGACTAACCTGTTTCAAGATTGCCTTGGTAAAGTTCCCAGCTACTATTAAAGCAGCCTCAGGGTGAGTGGTGTCCTGGTCAATAATGTCCATGTACCTTAGGAGACACATACTTGTCTGCTTATGGAGAAATGTAAACATTCAGTAGCATGACTTCCATAAACTGTAGTCAGCATGGCTGGCATTTAAGCACGGTGTATGTAGACAGGGAGAGCTGAAAATAGTAAGGGCTTGTATATTCTGCTGAACACAACAAGCTTTGTTGATTATAATGCATATTCTCCCCCCTTTGTACTCATCGGAAATTTTTTAAAAATCTGTCCTGCTCCCACATGGCATACAGAACCCTCCCAGCTCAGTGGTTTCTGAGAGGCGTTTCTTTTTTTTTTTACTTGGTTGCAGTCCCTTGCATGTTTTCATGTTGAAAGAGAATCTCCACTTGCAGAGTTTGTTGTCTAGGAACTGAAAGTTCCCCAGTAGAGTACTGAAGTGGAAGCCAACTGGCTTGTGTTTTTTGTTTGAACTTGAACACTGGTTGTCTTAACTCTTTTCTGGTGTTTTTGTGTGAGGACACCTGGCTCAATGGTGGTGGCTTCATGTAGTCCAGGAAATAGAAAAAAAAAAACAAAGGATGGCAGTGAATTGTTACTGATTTGATATCCATTAGTGTTTGTTTCTAGTATTTGATTCTCCAGGCTACATCAAGTACAGAAGGGATTAAAAGTAACACTAATATAAACAAATCAAGCCAAGCTTTGCTGGAACTCTCACACAGCAACCATACTCGGTGCCATTTTGGATTGCATTTAAAATTAGAAGCAGCATTCTGTATGCAATGTCTGTGTTTTTGAACCAGGTCAATTCATTATTCACTGGATTAACATGAACAACTTTAGGTTAAAGTATTCAGGGCATACTGGTCTGTAGACCAAAATCTGGACACCAAATGCTGGTTTAGTTTTAAAATAATCTTTTGTATCGTTACAGGAAGTAGATAATGATAACGCTATATTACTGAAAACGTTTTGACTTTCCCACAGGGCATTATACAAAATATAAAACTAAAACTACATTGTTTATGCTGATTTTTCATACGCATTTATGTAGTTTAATTAATATTTACCTGGGTTTAAACAGAGGTAATGTAAACTACTTGATGATTGCCTGCATTTTGGCACAGATCCAATCGTCCAGGTTTGGTGCACACCTTATTGCTTCTTCAAGCCTCGCTCTCTGTGAGCTTTTCTTCAAATGATGTTCCTCTTAGGTATAGACTAAACTAGTTAATTATCTGTTTGCTTATCAGCTTTGACTGTCTCTGAAGACTCTTGATGCATATTTTGCAAGTGACGTTTGATAGAGCAGATTTTATTAAACATGACACAATGACCTGAAACAGCATAATTGGACCTTTTGTTAAATGCATTTATATTTCCTCTGCATCAGTCATTCTATCTGAAAACATCTGAAACATTGGTTTCTTGCTGCTCATGCTCCAGTGGTACCTTGGTCGAATTCGGTTCTCGACGCATTTAGACCATAAAGATTTGTCTCAGTTCTCGTCGGTTGCTCAGAGAAGATGCTTGCTGTGTTTAGCGTGTTGTTCTTTATTTTTACATCTGCAATACTGTATTCTTAGTGCAACTAATTCTCCATGGGTCCTAAAAAGGTTAGTCTATAAGAGCCAACCAAAAGCAAAACAGGAATTGAATGCTACAGAACATTACTTACTTAAATTACTTCTCATGAGGCTTAATCTCCATCTACAGGCGCCATAATGTAACTGCAGTCATTGAAGTTGGACCGGAAAATGCGAATAAGAAGCCAACTTCAGCCTCCTCTCT